>BJFM01000221.1:0-10805 GCA_016586285.1 Arothron firmamentum | reverse complement strand
ACACACACACACACACACACACACACACACACACACACACTTCCATTTTTGTTCTGTGAACTGCAACCACAAAGGTACTGTATAAAAATGGCCTCCTCTCCTGCCTCAGATGCGCACCGTCATGCACACACAGATGCTGGTGCTAACAGCACCAGTAGCTGTCAGAGGACATTAGTCAGAGGACGCCATACTCCCCAACAAATCCAGTGCAAATGTTTTGTTCTTAATGGTGCATTATAACAGTGTAATCATACATATCATTGGGATACACATACACACAACAGCACACTTGCAGAAGCACCAAAATGAACGCAAGCATACCCCACGCAGTTTATACTCAGCATGCAACACTGTCCCGGAGATGGTAGCCATGGCAACCCACAAGCAAAGAGCACGTCACTGATGTTATTAGATTAGACGGAACAGAAACATGCATTAAGTTAGGTTAGCAGGCGAAAAATTAAAAATGAAATGAGCACAGAAGAGCAACACGACTGTGCACCAAGAATGACAACTGTTTCACGGAAAAGGAAATGGGAGCATAACGCACGGCTAAAATCCATTAGGACTTCTAAGTCTGTGAGGCTTTTGTTTGCTTTTCCATGGTTGTAGGAAAAATGCAGATCCATCCTGGCGTCATTGATTAGGCTCAGTTGCTGAGCAAATGATTTCTATTTCTATTTTACATTTGACGATTTTAGAAGTCCACTCGGTCATGGTTGGGAACGTTATCAGCTCGGCGGTTCCGATCCTTCTGAGCATGCGCCATACTGTGTGGTGAGCCACACCGCATCTGCTTTAACAGCGAAATACTAAATTTAGTATTTTCTTCTCCTCTTTCACAGGTATTAAATGTGTTGTAGCTGTAGTCATGGCTAAAGCATAACCTGTCTAATAAACTAATAAACATCCTCTCATGGCCATGCAGCCTGTTTTAATCATAATGTTACTTTTCCATCACACTTTATCATCTGTTTCATAATTAAGTCATTATTCTATCAATTTGTGCTCTGATTCACTTCAGAATAGTTTGTAAAATTACCTGAATTACTCAATAAGCTCAAGTCCTGCACTGAACGCAGTATTATGGAATAAACCTGGACATTTTTTCCTTACAGAATAAATGGTTTCTTAAAAACCAATCTTTGTGTGGATGCAATTGAAGCAAAATTGATGCTAAGAAGACTGAAAGCAGAAGCCTGGCTCTCCGGCGTGGTCGTGTGTTGCATCCACATAAAATGGAACATTAGTTGCAGCAATCATTAGACTCACTGGTATCATTATACACTGGTCCATTACCAGACTGGGTCTCAGTCTCGGTGAGACCTTTACCATTTAGGGTTGAACCTCACCGTCAGTGGCTCCATTTTTCCTCCTTCTTTTTTAAACATTGATGAGGTTTTGAACAACGTTCATGTCATTAACTCATATTTCAGGCTCTGAGTGGCTGGGCCTGTTCCTCGGTCTTCTGTTGCTCTCACTGAGTGAATTGATCCAGGCCGCTCTGATTAGAGAGGACCTCTGAGCAAGGCATTGAGTAAAGGCAGAAGGAATGAATTCATCTCACATCGAATTTTCTCCTCTCCCCCGAGGTCCCCAATTACAGCGCTCACTCGGGACGGCTACATTCCACAACAGACATAACAGCTGGTTTGGAGACACCCAACATATCGCAAACATTGAAGCGTAATAGAAATGGCGTAGAAAGATTTTGTGCGAGCTCGATCCCAGACGCACGCTGACTTGAAACAGAAATCCCATGTACCCCCAGGGCATACCTACGCATGTGCAACACAGCCATAATCTGTGCACCCGCTTCCCACCCGTTTACACTGTGTCACAACGAGACGAGAGGGTGATGCAAACCGCAGCAACAAGTTGAGTCTTCTGACCAACAACATGCAGGAAAATAACAGGGCTAGAAAAACTGACAGAACCGTGTCCCGAAAACGATCCCAGCTCACAAATGGCAATTAAGCCTGGGTGAAGAACACTGAGGCCTGCGTTATCTTTCAAATGTGCTTTTTGATTAATCACACAAAGGTTCAGCTTGGGTGCAATCAAAGTGCCATCGTCGCCGCCACAGTGTGCAATGCCCAAGCCCGTGTCCTCTGAGGGCAATTGGAGCAACAGACTCCATCTTCTTGGCAGCAGGTTGCATGCGTTTGTTTTGGCAGCTTCGTGACAATGATTGGTCCCTGAGTGTACGAATAACGTTCCATTCGACAGGACAAAAAAAATGGAAACCAGCGGGTGAGATGGTAGGGAAGTGATGCTACTTGTCCCACCGTGAGTGTACAACGTGTCTCCTGAAAATCTGAAAGATTACCGTGAACAAGCAATACGTGCACATTATACAGCTGCTGCGAACCTGATGCTCTGCTCAGGCTGTCCTAACTAGCAAAAACAAGAACAAAAATAATCACATCTGAGACTGCACAGAATGCAAATTGTCCTTGTGCTAAGAAATGAGAGAGAACTTAATTTCACATTTCGAAGCTTTAGAGATGTGATGCTTAACCTTGAAACGCTTTCAGCAAAAGCCTGGAATGTAGAACCATCTCCCAGCTGACTTCATATGACTCATATCAGCCAGACACAACAGTCTCATATACAGTAAGCCGTGCTGAGCTTTTTTCTGAAGTATAAATCAAGTATTTGCACGTCTACAGTATGTACTACCTTACATGTCCTTCTAATTCTGCTTTCCGCCTGTTTAGACACCAAGCCAGGGTGGCGCACAGCCTGGCTTGCAGTGCGTCATGAAGGTGGGTGTTTGGGGAGGTTGTAGGTCCAGTGCCAGGGCTGTCTTCACACAACAAAGGGCTTATATGTGCGAGCACGGTCCTCGACCAGCTGAAACCAGCTTTGCTAAGAGGCTGGTGAAACACACAGTCCCTCTGTTTGCCTCAGCTTATTTTCCGCCAGCTAAAGTTCAGCTACTCCTCAGTTTCATACAGATGAGGAAAAGGCAGATGTAAAGATAATCCTAATCTGACTGACCTTTAGTGACCTGAGTCTGGGTACAACCTAATGATAAAATTAAAAAAAAAAAAAAACACTATATGATTTATGAGTTACTATGTGGTTTGTGAAAAAAGGGATAAATTAATATGGCAAAATTTACAAAAAATAATTATCTACCGGCTGGATGGACCGTTGGGTGTTTCAGAGGAATTGAAAAGCAAACGTATGGATAGATGCAGCATGAATAGATAAATTGGCAGAATAATCATCATTAAATCGCAGTGTAATTCTTTTAGTGGTGTCCTGCAGGGACGTGTAGAGTCAAGCTAATGTTTTATTAAGATGCAAAAAAAATGTGCATTGGCAACCATGTGCCCTGATAGATGTAGCTAAATGCAGATAGATGCATCATTTACAACAGATGTAGAAAATGTTATTCTCTCTTTTTTCCCTGGTCATTAGAGGGCAGCAGTTGCCTGTCAGCACAGCAGATATATTAATGTTGGATATCCTGCGGTTATTGAAAACAACAAGGGGAGCAGAAGCCCTGAATCATTTAGCCAAAAATACTAGTTGAGATTTGAGATGAAAACATTTAGCTCACCTACAGGAGATATCGACTCAGGTCAAAATACCAACAAAAACAACAAGATGCTGATCATTTAAGCAAACCTCGCTCTTGTAGCTGCCTCCTGAAAGAGCTGCGGCAGTCAGCGAACCATGACCAGAAGATAAGAGAGAGGTGCTGCAAGAGATCAGCTGACTGAGGGTGGTGTTGAGAAGATATGACCTCAAGTGGCATGACACCGATTTAGCCTTTGTGTAAAAATAAAAACTATAAGCAAGGAGCTTAAATAAATGCTAATTCATGTGCATAGACGAAGCACCACTGCAACCCTTAATCATCTCTGTTACGGTTTTCATTGGAAAAATGGGATTTCTGTTGTCAAGGATTGCACAAGTCTAACTCTTCTTCTTGAATCTGAAAGTATTTAGCATTCTGACGGCATTTTGAAAGGTGCTACAGTTGGTAAAATAATGATTGTTTAACTGGAAACGATCTCTTTCAGACCCGCCGCTGCAGCCCATTATGCAGTGCCACGGTGACACATCAAACGAATCATTATGCTGGCTGATTACTGTGACTGACTGTTGAATATTAGACGCTTCACAAGGTAAAAGCTGATAAAGAGGGGCACCTGCTGCTCATTATGTCCGTCATGGATGACAGGTCGTGGGGGAGAGTGGACGGTCAATAGCCATCTCCTCTATGTATTCAGAGCTGGAATCATCAATATGCAACTTCAAAAGCCTCTGGGAGTTTGAAGAGGACTGGGGATCTGTTTGTGTTTGTCCAGTGTGTGTGGGTGTGTGTGTGTGTGTGTGTGTGTGTGTGTGTGTGTGTGTGTGTGTGTGTGTCATTACTCATTTGTGTCTCCGAGTGAGGCACAGCCATTCAGTCCCTTTGTGCTCACAGCGAGTGAGGAGACGAGAGGCCCATCTAGACATGAGATCACAAATTATACACTTAAAGCCGAGCCAAGAGGGCTACACGCAGCACAGCCGAGCAAAACTGGAGGAGAGCAATAAAAAAAACACACACACACACACAAGGATGGAGAGGTGGGACAAAAGGAGGAGAAGCAAACAAGGGCATACCTGCTGTGAACCGCAAATGGGAGGAAGAGAATGCAGATTGGACAAATGAAAAAACATGAGAAAGCGCAGAAAGCCTGTGTGTTTGGAGAGCGAAAAGGAGAGATGGAGTGAAAATGAAAATGAGGGCAGCCGAATGCTATTGTGCTTTCTTATCAGGAAGGCAGAGCGTTTTTATTGCCCAAAGCCCGACAATTAGAGGAGAAGTGCTTAGTGTTTGGATGAAGACCATACAAAAGCTAGATAAAGATATGGATTACGCTGTGGCTAAACAGGCCACTAAACAGCCCACAATCCATGTTTCTGCCTGGCCTCACCCCCTGGAAGCAGCACCGATCAGTCTTATCGCTGGCTCGGATTCAGATTTCCAATGAACTTGTCGCTAATCTAATTTTTTCTTAGATTAAGGATCAGTCTGGACTAAAGGCTGGCAGGAACATTTAGATGAAAAAAAAGGGAAAACATCAATGAGGTGGTGAAACATACAGGGATTCACACCACAATGGCTGCTGTGAATATGTCGATCTGTAATGGAGCTAATAATAACAGATCTTTAACCACCCTCAGTGGTGCAACCGAACCGTCACAACCTTCTGATATCATGTTGCACTTTCAATAACAGGAAACAGCCAAACGTGGGGATTTTTCTTTTTTTTTTCCAGAAAAGCTGACATGTTATTTCAAACTCTCTTAGAAAACCAGGCAGTATCTGGTGTGACCGCCATTTGCCTCACATGGAATGTGGGTCCGCTCCGTGCACGCCGTCTGCGTCTGCCCTGTAGAGTGAAAAACGAGATTCATGCGTGAAGCGAACACCTCCCAAAGTGCCAGACGCCATCAAATTTCAGCATCTGCCCACTCAAGTCGGTTACGAAAATGAAGTGCAAGAGGACGGTCATGCAGGTGAGCCTCCACAAGATGGTTTGTGCAGATATTGTCTGGCTATTCAAACCAGTCGTTGCACCAGCACCTGTCCGGGTGGCAGCTCTGGTGGATAATCGTGCATTCAGCAGCTCAGGAAAAATGGAGACTAAGCCAAAAGTGTTGCATGTATATATTTGCTCTTTGTATAACCCATCCAATCATCTATTATGCCTTTGGATTTTATACCCATATTATAAGTTAGCTGCTTTGCAAAAGTGCGATAGAACGGCTCACTTTAAGTGTTTCGCATTATTTGCAGGAAGTGAAATTAGTTCAGTTTTTAATTCTGTCAGTTGTAGTCGTTTGAGAATTTCTACAGTCGTGACAGAAAGTTATTTAGCCTTTTACACAGGACACCAATCACAGAGATTCATTCTATCTAGAACGCTCTGCAGAAAAAGAGTCTATGTAGGCCAACTATATTTCATGGATGAATGACGTAGCGAGGGCAGTAAATGTAAATGTGTGTGTTGAGAGGGAGGGACGGGGAAATCTCATCAAGCCAAAGCCACTCTAATTCAGCAAATAATTTCATCTTTTACAGTTCTATTCGATTAAAACACAGGCTTTGTGTTGTTGCTGCCAAGAGCTGCACCCCGGGCACATTTCCTGTAAAAATAACCCTGAATGTGCTTCTGTACGTACATCAAAGGCAAGCGTAGCGCTGGAGCGTTTCCGTGTAGCGGCTTGTCAACTTCTATTAACGATGGCGGGGAACCGGAGCAGGATGAGAGGGAGCAGGATGAGACCGTCACCTGGTGAGAAGCTTCCAGTTGCCCACGTTTGTCAGCGTGCTTGGTACCTGCTCTATGTTACTCCAGGCCTGTCAAAGGCAGGCATTACACACACTGTACAGTCACACTCGCACCTGACAGCCAGTCCATGCTCAGCACAGGAAGGCCCACGGCCTTTTAAAGAATTCATCGCCTGAAGTCTCATCAGTCCTGGTCGATCACGCTGGCTTTGGAGATGCGCAGCTGTGATCCACATGAAGTTTATTATGGTCAAAACACAGCCGAGAAGGAGCAAGAAGGCGAGGTTAGAGCAGTCGGGCCAATGTGCGCCTTTGGTTCCGCAAATTTGAGTGAAACGCAAGATTAAAAGAGCACGTGGCTGTGACAGTGTCTTCAGTACAATGGACAGCTCCTGCGTTTTCTGCTGACAGATCAGCTGCGGTAAATCCTTCAGCGAGGCTGCGGAGTTCACTGACAAACAGCTGAAACCGCAGCCGCGCTAACTGCCGTATTAACGCCAGAAATATTTATAAGCGCTGCATATACAGTATATATATATAACAGCCAGGCCGACGAGAAATCCAAAGCTGGGAGATCTGCAGCGTTTGCACCAAAACAGAGCCGGCTGATGTTCTCAGAGGGAAAAATCCAGGTCAGGCACGCACGCACGCACGCACGCACGCACGCATGCACGTACGTACACATGACAAGAAAGCAAGGATCGCCACCAAGTGGTCACAGCTCTGACTCCATGCGATGGCGATCCAAAATGTCTGCCACCTGATTGGCCAAAGGAGCTTAGTAACGGATCTAGCAATAAGCCTGATCACATGCTATTGGACAACAAATATTCCACTTCAGTTTTTTTTACCCCCTTTTTATGTCTTGCAGAAGAGGACATGTGACGGTCTGTTTTTACATTCACACAGCTCCTTAAAAAATCAGCAAAAAATCCCATTTTACACCAATTTTTAACGAGAGCATATCCAGCAAGAACAGAACAAGGACAAAAATGAGTAGTATGGTCAGAAAAAGATCATTTCAGAAAATATCAAGTCTTTGCAGTAAAATGAGTCAAACTCATACTTTAAAATGATGATTGTGTTTTTGCTCTGTAGGGTGTTGCCCAGGGCGATGCCTGTGTTTCCCAGATTACATATGATATGGAACAGATTGATGAAAGCTTCCCAGCATGCTTTGCGTCCCAGTTCAGTTCTGTGTTCAGTAGGTAAACAGATACCTATTTAGCTCACATAACTGATCTGGACCAGATGTTTGTCAAACCTGACGTATCAAAATATTGCACAAAAGAGGTCTTTAAAAAAAAAAAAAAAAAAAATTTAAGATTTAATATTTATTGCCAAACACTGAAAACAAAATAAAGTCAGCACCAAAAATGCTATAAAAAGTACTCCACAGCACATATACCATAGTTACAATGTTTTACAAGGAATAGTGATGAAAATACCAGATTTCTTTAAACAAGTCATCAGAGGTTTCATAATGGAGCTTATATAAAGCTTTTTGTCTCTTTTAGGTTGAAAGGGCATGGAGATTGTAATTCCAGTCTATTGTTTTGCCTGCAAATAAGCATTGGCTGTTGGAATTTATCAACAGGATGTACTGTACCGCATGTACTTCAGACTACAAGTGTTGGGGAAATTGCTGAGATACCTGCCCACGGCGAAAACAATAATCCACTGCACTTTCTCATGAATAAATTTACTTTGTAAGTGCACCGCCAATTGAAGCTACAGCCTTTTCAACCGCGTGTTTGTGCTTCATCTTCAAAGTAGAAAACGAAGACAAAAGACGGTAAAGATTCTAAAGAAATATGATAATCTGGAAGCGGCGCCGTAATTAATAAAAAAAAAAACAGTGGTGGTTTAAACGTTAAGACCTTTGAGATAATTAAGATTTCAGAAAGGCGGTAATGAAATGTGTGGAATGAAGCTGTAGTTTGGTTCTCGCAAAACTCGGAAAGGTTGGACTGAGAGGGTTAACGCTGGAAGTGTGGAGACAGACCAGGGAGAAGGTGAATGGTGATGCGAGGAAGAGCAGCGGTACTGTCATGTCTTCCAAAGAAGTTCTTTCTACTTAGAAGAAAAAGGGAGTCCATTGAGTAAGAGAGGCAACTCCATTTTCTTGCCTTTTTCATGTTTTTCCACGAGACAGGCAGTAACGAGGGCATCCTCGTGTCATGGGAGCCTCAGAGAGGAAGGACTGCAGGCTGATGCTAGGTGCTTTAACAAGGCGCTCACGTCTCCTGACTCAAATGGAGTCATTTCAGAGAAGCTGGCAGGAAGTCCTGCAGGGCTTCCTGGATGTGGCTCACGTTTCCCTGGTCTGATCGGAGATTAAATCAGACATATATCAGGAGATCAAACCATAGGAGGGTCTGCATATGAAACGCAGGGGGCGGACGCTGTCTGAAGCCAGGTTCAAAGGCCAACAGATAAGCCCCGCAGACCTGACTGGGGCCAACTTTGTGGCTATTCGGGGTCACTAATCTGTTGTCTGTCTGGTTGGAGCGTTTGTGCCCCTGCAGCTAGAGGAGAGCGCCCACGTGCGGGTGCACATGCATGACCGTGCCAGTGTTTCATTCTGCTAAAACAATGGTGTGCGCTGTTCCGCTGAGCCACAGTGTGTGATCCAGGGACTCTCTGTAATCCATCATCATGAGACGGGGCTGCAAACACACGTGCACGAACACCAAGTAAAGCATGCTGTGGTGCAAATAAAGGCCACACACTCTGCATTTGTTTAATGGTGAAGAATATTTTCAAGGATATTACTGTATAAAGTTGAGGAGCTTAAACTTTTTGTGTAATGTTACTTATATTGATGATATCATCAAGATAAATAATTTATGTTAGTGTCAAACTCAGTAGACCAGCTCTACTTTTAGACTAATGCAACAATAATTTAATGTATAATTAAATACTAACTTGTGTATGATTGCACTGCAACACAATTTAGAACACATGGTGTACTTGCAATATTTCCTGTTCATGTATTTCTATTCACGAGATGATGGCAAATAATTAATTCACCCACACAAAAAAGCCATTTCCATTTGAAAGATCATGCTGATACAAAATTTAAATTGCATTCAAGTGCACACAGTCTTCACATGGGAAAAGAAATGGAAAAGATTTGTTTTGCAGAAGGCTCGTACATTTGGACGATGGACTAAAACTTCAAAAATACGAGCAAGAGACACAAACCCGTCCAGGAAAAATAGGAAAGGATATGAGAGTGCTGCAGTCACATGGAAAGGGGAAAAATATCTGCATACAAGAGCTAGATTTATAAGTGCACCTCTCTGTATTCAAATTCAGTATCCCAGCGCGTTAGTCTCGCTGAATGAAGCGGGGGTGCAGGGTGAGCGTGGAGAAAAAGAGGCGAGCGCTGTGATGGACGGAGGGGGTGGGGAACAGTGAGTCACTGCCAGGTATTTCCTTCCTCCACTTCTATCTACCCGCATATTGTGTGAAAGTGCCTGCAGCAGGGGTGAGACCAGAGCCTGGCACTGCGCTGGAGTCACCTGCAGCCATTAGCAGGATGACATTTCATTATTCATCCATCCCTCTGATAATTACTTATTCAAATACAACGTAATGCCGTGAATGCGACGGTCATCGCTTCATTACCAGAGCAAAACCGCTGTTTTTGCCTCTGCATCAATAGAGTTTATGTAACACCACTGGCCTAATTGCTTTGATGTGATGTTTCAAAAAGAACAAAGAAGACAAAATAAACTTAGGAACTTTTGTGACAGAATCTGTAACAAGTTTTGTTTCTTTTGCAACCAATAACTGCATGCAATGTGAGAGAAAAAAATACTAGATTAGGAATTAAATGTCACAAAGGAGACGAAATTATTTCAGAGCTGAGGATAGTGAGCATCACTGACTGCTTTTCAGGCAAATGAAATGGTTTTTCTTTCCCTCGCCATCACGGCCCAGAGCCAACAGACCTCTCTTTGTTGTGAATGCTAAAACCTTTGTAGCTGTACTTCTATATTAAATTAAAAGAAAAGAAACAAAAGGAACACATCGTGCCATGTCTGGTCTGTTTGACGAGCTCTTTTTTGGAGTGTATGAAATATTACTACTTCTCTTATCAGGCCAAGCTGTCTTGTGAAAAATCCCTCTGTAAGCTTCCTTCAAAATCCTTGTTTAACCTTTCCCGACTTCAACACTTCTCTGTCATCACCAAACTGGATTTATTAGATGGAATCCTTGAGGGATCACAGCTCTCATCCACATTTCCCAGTGAGAATACAGTTCACGGTGAAAACGCGTAGTGCTTATATGCTGCTCCTGTTCAGAGGTTAGAGGAATCTCAAGCAGAGAATGCTGCGGTGGGAGCGCAAACCTAGATCTCCTGACCGGGCTAACGCCTTAAAAGACGACATCCGAGCACCGACGGGGACAGAAAGGACTTGCTAGACGTCAGAGGTAAGGAAAAACATTTTGCTAATGAAGCTACTCTCACACACACACACACACACACACACAC
>BJFM01000220.1:344857-383909 GCA_016586285.1 Arothron firmamentum | reverse complement strand
GAAGTTCTTTGGGAAGCAGAGGACGGATGCGGACCGCCACCTGGATGTTCACCTCGCTCATAATATCCAGTCGAAATGTCGTGACTTTTCATTCAATTTGGAATTAAAACATAGGTTGTCGAAGCAACGTGATGATTTATTTTAATTTGTAACTGTTGTAATTACCTGCACTTAAAGATAAACTCGAACTAACCTCATTATTTGTGGTGTTTTAGCTAATTTGACAGCAGCTCCACTTTGTTGACGTTACTCGGTTGCCCGAGCAACACAACCACTTCCGTGACGATGGAGTTCGATCCGATCCCGGCTCGACCGATAAACACAATCCTCACCATGTTTTCCGGTCAAACATGACCGATAGAAAAGTTTTGTCTGAAAAACTTACTTAATGTGGTCAGTCTGACCATGACTTCGTCCACAAAGACGATTTTAACCCCCCACCCCCATTAAAAATAAATCTATTTTTAAAAAGCACCCTCTTGCTAATAACCAATAAGAAAAACCTTTAGATATATTAAATCATAATTTTATCAATTTATTTTGAATCTAGAATTATACAAGGCTGGCGAAAATGGTTTAAACCAGTGCTGGGTAGTTTAATCAAAAACCTAAGACATTTTCATCTGCCAGTGACATTATTGCCATTATTGGGGCAGTTTTCCGCATTCTAGATTTACAACATTTTCCGTGCTAACACGACGCCCACTGTACATACTGCATATCTGGCACCTGATACTCTGCTTCATTCCAGTGCATTAGTGCCAGAGCTGCACTTGTATATACTGCTGCCAGGCAGTTTGTCAGTAGTAAACACAGCGTGTGTGGTGTATGGGAATGTGGGCCATCTCTTTGTGGTGTTGTTTGGCATAAGGCCACAGGTAGAAGTCAATGATTGCTGAATTGATGCTGCATGTCTGCTTGTCTCTCTCCTGCACCAGCTTGCAAAAACGGTCTTTGATCAGCTCCACAGACCAAATTGAACAACCTCGGATCTCGACTTCCCTCCTGTCTCCAGAACTGAGCAGCTCGCCTGCCAGACATCCGAGATAAAGACATGAAACGTTAACTCTTTTTCTGAAAGATGGTATTGCCCGACCTGCGAGACATCCACGCGCCTGCTCTCTTACCGTTCTTCAGGGCCTGCATCAGCGCATCAGAGTATCGCAGTGCTCCAAGGTAGACAAGAGCCTGGGGAACCCTATAGTCAGCAAACATGGTGAGCCAGTCGATGCTGATGATGTCTCCCTCTCCTCTGGCCTCCATGATGCCCCAAAGGTCAGCCACCAGGATCTGAGCTCGCTTGTAGAATGAGACCCTCTTCCCCTTAAAGTGAACAATACCAGTCACAGACTCTTTAGATGTTTTATACATTTTAGAACTATCCACTCTACACTGTAAATTAGAGTAAAAGTCTCTACACAAGGTAAAACATTATTGCTGGTTTCTTGAAAAGAATACTAAGAAAATTGCTGGAAAACATCTTGTTTTCAACAAAAATAACCTATTTAATTGCTTTGTAAGAATGATGTATACAGAATGTTGTAAAAATATGTTGTAAAAATATGTTAATTTAAAACATATCTTGAATTTTATCCAAAATTCTAACCATGAGCAATTCCATGTTTGATATCCATGCCTCCATACCTCATATGTGGCTTCGTCCCTGTATGAAGGGATCTTCTCCACAATGAGCTCCACCATCTTCTGTGCATCATTCCCAGCTGGGCTGATAAAACTCCTAAAGCTCCCGCCGTGTTCCAGCAGGACGTGGCCGCCTTCAGTCAGCACCTTGTTAACAGCTACATATTTTCAATTTCCACTTTTCATTAAGGCAATACAGCTAACGTGACTGCAATAGGCTGTATGAGCTCTGAAATCACTTTTCTCAAGTTAATAAAAAAAAGAAAATTAATGATGTACTGTCGGGCCGACGTTGTCAGCATCTATAAATATTACAGACAATTTACCGGCAGAGAGACACTGAATTGCACTTATTCAGTGTCTCTCTGCCGGTAAATTCAGATAGCCACATATTAAAGCGATGAGATGAAGCACATATGAATGTTCCACCATAATTCTCTTTAAAGCAATGGCTAATTTTGGGTTGCACTGACTCTTGTGGAATTAAAAACATTTGGGTTAAAGCTTAAGTCAGGTTAGTATTCAGTATAAACCAGTTGAAGTAAAAGAAATGTTAAGACGTAAGACCTGGTGGCGCTCCTGAAGCATGGGCATGGGCGTTTCGTTGTCTGATCGAAGGATGTGGGCCAGCTCCTGCACACTCATCTGAGAGAAGTACCTCGGGTCAGTGATGGGTATACCTGCAGGCAGCGTTGGAAGAGCATCAAATGCATGATTTGGAATGAATGGGCAAAAACAATATAGGGATGCAGCAATATTGATACCTGTGTTGAATATTGGTCCAGTACAGATGGATCAAGAGCATTTGGAATAGATATTGATTCCATTTAATAAAAGTTAGTGGTTTCAATTATTACATTTTAAAATTGATTTTGTGTTTGCGCGTCTTTTAAAATTTACACAATAACTGAGTATTTTCATCTTCTGCTTTCCTAGCAGTGAGAGCAAAGAAATATGGAACTGCTTTGAAGAAACGCAATGCTCCAAATTGAACAATTATCGCGTGGCACTGTAGTTAGAAAGGGCTCATTATTTTAGCATGAAGTACAAGTACGGGAACCTGTGTTTTTCTGAGAAAGTCTCTTCTAAATTCAAAGGCCACACCAACCAGATATTGAGAGTACTACTTTATATGAGACATAATTGATCTATTTCTAGAGCCATTCAGGATAATTATGAATGATTCACAGCTAGACGGAGAGCTATAGGCAATTGCCCAGCAGTACAAGTTCAAGTACAAGGTACATATACAGGATGAATGCAATTGTAGAGAAATGTGAAGGGGCAGGATTGAGGAAAAAGGGATCGAACATGTTTTTTTGCCAGGTGCCATCGAGCAAAACCTTGTTGTGTCTCAGTTTCTGTCACCCAAACTCCAATTGGGCTTATTTCATCTGCATAAAAAATGCTTTATATACTGTATATATTTCCGAGAAAACCCATTTGAAAGACAAAATGCTTGAATTAAATAAAACTGTGCCGTTACATGAAAAAACAATACAACCATCCAAATATTATTTACTATGTGTCTGTCCCAACACATGCTTTCACCTTCATCCAAGGCCCTGGAGATGGCTGCGCACAGAGTCATGTACCCTGTGTAAGTAGTCCCTTTATAGGTCACCTCACACTGTTGGCTCTCTCTCTCTGGCCAGAAGGAGAAGTTCAGAGTGTCGACCACAAATACCCAGTTCATGGCCTGAAAGGTTGGGAAAAAAATACACAAATGATTAGGAAAAACAGAGACATCTAAAAAAAAGACCCAAACACGCTTAAAATGAGGCAGGAAAAAAAAACCTTGACAAATATAACACAGATATTTGATCATTTGCCAAAATGTGGCCTTAAAAATTATAAAATACAAATAAAAACAATAATTTTCCTCTATTAAAAGGGATAGTGAAAAAGCACTAATATTATTTTAATAGGAAAATTTATTAAGGAAATAGTCCTTAACTAAAAAAATGTTCCTTCAGTACAAAAATGTAAAGCAATGGACAGCAAAATAAACCTAAAACATAAAAAGTACATGACTGAACTCTACAATATTTAGATAATCCTTTGTCTCTTTTTAACAATAGTAAGGTCACGTCCATTTTAATGATGTACTTCCTCAGAAAAGAGCAAATTTCATATGCTGTACTACTTGCCCTTTCAACAAAAATGAATGACATATCTTTAATGGCAACTCTTAAACATTATCTGCACAGAAGAGAAGGAGAGAATCATTTCATCTTTTAGATTTTTGTTATATCTTAAATATGTAGGTTTTAAAAATGCAGCAAAATCTTTCTAAAAAGTCATTTATATGTTAAAAGGAAAATTAAAGCAGTGTCACCAACTATTTTCTCATTATGGAAATTAATTTTCATGCACACTAATCACTCGCCTGATCGGAGCTATGTGTTGGAGCCAGTGGATTCGCCTTCTTCCAGAAACTGGCAGTCAGACTGTCACCGTGCCGGAGGTTGTAGAGCATCTCTGCCACCCTCTGAACACCTCCTTCCTCAACACTCACATCCTGACTCCGTTCTGTAATATATTTCCCAGATTCGCGGGGAGGCAACGATGACCCCATCAGCACTGTAAACATCCACAAGCAAGCATAAATGCAAATACACTCTACAACAGGACTTAAAAGATAAGGTGCTCCACATACATGTAAGATTGCACATAAACAGAAAGACATTTTAATAATTAGAAATATTAGAAGATGTCAGGAGAAGATTCCAAGGGTAGAAATGGCTGGGTGAGATGTGAGTCTCAGTACCCTTTTCAATCTAACATACCAATATCCAACAAACGTCACTGCTGAAGTGACATTTTAAAGATGATGATCCTTGCTTTAGTACTGGAGTCAACTGAGGGGGAATAAGAGCAAAAGAACACCTTCGGCCACTAAGTATGCATGCATGTAACCACAACAGAGCTCAAAGCAAATGGATCTTCCTCTCTCTACTTGGCTTCCTGCATCCACCTGAAATGTCAAATATGTCAAATCTATCTTCTATGGGTACATGATTACTCCCCGCCTTATCTTTAGGTACAAAGATTTCCTTTGTGAAGAGCACTTCGGTCCATCGATCACAGAGTCGTTCAGGTGTATGACATCATTATTTATTGTTGACAACCTGGATGAGCGAAGTACAGGTAGGATGTGTGATTCTAATAAATGGTTCTACGTTTAACAACAATCGTCAGACATTTTCTCCACACATAATCTGACATCGAAAACCAGCAAACTGAAGTACATGTTCGTTTACAGTTAACTGAGCGAGCAGGTAGGAACACACAAATACTTTTTTTTTTTTTCCAAATATGAGCAGAAAAAATGGACATGGATAAACACATCAACAATTTTTATGCACACTGACACAGTCATTCTACAATCTGCTTTTTCTAAAATATTTCTTGCTTTGTAGAGTTTTTAACACAACTTACCTTTAGAGTCGCGTGGATTAGTTCCCACTACCGGGTTCCCACCTATTAACCAATCAGTGTCTCCCTCTGTTTTACGTCACAGATTAACGAGCCAATTACGTCGCAACAACTGGGAACCGGAAAATACGCAAATGAACGATTTGATAGAATTTAAATAGATAAATGAAATACAAAAAGGACGACATGTCCAGAGTGGATTACTTCAGAGTCTAAAGGTTTCATGAAAAAGAAAATGGCCATTGAATTTTATTAGATTTTTAGGAGAAACATACTTCAGTAGTCAAATTCACATATCCAGAGAATAAGCCACATTTTTATGATGTATATATATTTCGTAAACCTGTCTAAGACACAATAATTAATACAAAAATCAAAACAGTTTCAGTAAAAAGTGGCACCATCTTTATTCATGTACAATTTGACAATGGTAATTCTACAGCATGGAGGGTAATCAAGAGAGGTTGTCAGAATTCATTCAATGTGACTTTTCAAATCTTCAATATGTCAAATATTAAAACTACATGTTTCTATTGGCAAGCCTTTCCTTAATTTTTATTTCAGTCCACAGCTATTACTAAGTTATTACAAATTAGACTATCTTACCAGTGTGCAAGTGTTCCGACCTGCACAATCCCAGAAACATTCCGAAGTGTAAAATGCCTCACATTAAAAACAAATCCAAAGGTTAAATATTAAAAGAGACAATGCTTACATTCTGCTTGCTTGTAATATTAAATGTGGTACAATTTCGAGTGAACGGAGCAATATAAACAACAGAATGCACACCAACCCACACACGCTGACAAGCTCAAACTGGTGTACATATTAGACAGGTTTAATCTTGAGACACAATCATACACAAATTTATATAAAACAAAACCATCAAAAAGCAGAGAGTTTATTTTTGTTTGTCAGGGGATTTCATATTTTTAATAGATGTGTTAGAAGGAAAAAAAAACAATGCATCTGATAAACTAATGGACTACACTTAAAAATGCAGACTCATCGACATTTTCTTTTATGCACAGGAATGTTCAACATCTTCTCATTAAAAAATACAAAAATAAAATCCAAAAACAAAAAGATACCCACAATCCAGAATAATCTGAAGCAAATATGTGGGACAGGGGCAGAAGGGTCGCAGGGGAAGGGAAGTGAGGCAATCTGAGTCCCCTGGGTCTACAGAAAATGACCAGAGTACTGCTTCACACTGTAGAAAGAGAGCAAGATAAATAAGTACATTTTTTTTGGAGAGGGAAATGCAATTCATGAGTGACTGACAGTGTAAGTATAGCTGTGCAGCTATGGGAGGGTGAAGCCTTGAGAGAATGGAAGGCAGAGTGTATTTACAGAATGAGAAAGAGGTGAAATGCATGGAAGACAGGCAAGGAAGAAGGGTGCGGTTAGTCCTTGTGTCCGAGCAGGTGCAGCACACTAAAGGGAGAAGAGGGAAGGAGGGATAAGGAAGCAGGATTTGTTACCATGGCAACACTATAGACTCATGAGCGGCAACAGGTCAACCGCTGTATTAGCATTCGAACTAAGACCAGATAGCATCAACAAGGAAGTGGTGTGCATTATACGTGCCTACTGCGTGCCAAAGGAGACAGAAGAGGAGAAGCCTGTGCTGTTTGGCAGACTGTGATTTGTTGTCAGTTGATCTAACTAAAAACAACAAAATCACTAGTCTTCCACACAGCAGCAGCCAGGGAAAAATCAATCCACTCCCTGCTTCACAGTGAAACGGCTTAGATGGCAAATAAATGTGTATTCCTTTATTAAACATATCCACAGATGGATGTGACAAAGAAACAAGTCAATCATATTGACCCTTTAAAACAATTTAATGCTCCTTTACAGCCATTTCATGCAAGAGGAAGGTTTGAACTACTTGCAGGTTGCATGAGGGGGGAGGAAGGAAAAGGGTTAGTAAAAAAAAAGGGGGCAACAGACCAAGGTGTGTTAATAAAAAGTCAACTATATATTTAATTATAACCTCTGTATGTGTTAAATGTATATATAACAAATAAAGCATATTCTTTTTGTCTGTATGACTAAAATATTTCTGGGGTGAAAATAGGTTCACAAAAACTTGCCTGTTTTGTAAAAGGAACTGAGCATTCTGGATCTGATCCTGGGTACCCGTGATGGTTATAATTCGGTCTTCGGATCCTTCGAGAGGCTCATCAATCTTGATAGCTGCTCCAGAGTCATGACGAATCTGTTTGATCCGTTGACCCCCTTTACCAATGATGGAGCCAGCCAGCTGTCATAGGTGGAGTGGAAAGACAGGGAAACAGAATGAAGAGGGTGGGGGAGGAGGAAGAAAAACTTTTAGGTAACGCAGGTGAATATTAGTATCCATGTATATAAAACACAAGCAGGATGTCCAATCTTGAAGCTTTATCATGTGTTTTTCATCTCTAAAATCAGAAAAAAGACAATAACACAGTGCAAATGACATGGCGACATGTCAGTACGGAGTTTTGGGACACGAGGTAGATATTCTTTGCTTTGAGTCAGAATCGGTCATTTACTTACATCTTTAGGGATTGTCACCTGTGTGGTGACGACAGGGCCGCCAATGTCGTTGTAGGAGCTACGGCCACCTGATGCATGAAAAAGTTGAGGGGTGATGTCAAAATGAGACAGTAAATCAGTGTTAAACAATAGTAGAGTTCTAAAATACAATAAATTTGCTGTTGGTTTTTAAATTGCATTTGGGTTTTCAAATCAATTATTAAAAAAAAAAAAATCTTACCAGAGTGGTAATTATCCCATGAGGAACCATTATCTAAGATGAAGAAGAAGCAAGAAACGCTGACAAAAGACTCAACACAACTGAGTGATTTTTCTGACAGCAGTAAATATGCAGCGACCCATGGTGCTACTAGTACAAACATGATGATGGAGCTCCTCATTATTCCTTGTCTAAACTGCTGAACTACAGACAATACATTTTTGGATGTCACTTTGCCCATTATTTTAAAGATAAAATATAATCACATTAATAAATCCAGAAATATTAACCAATAACTGACCCAGGCACAACAGCCACAGTGTCATTCAATCAGATTTCCATGCAAGCATCAAAATTTTGACATTAGAGAGGCAGGCACATCTTATGTTAAGGTCTATATAATGACAGTAAAAAATTAGAACAGCTACTTACCATATCCTCCACTCTGTAAACAACAACAACAAAAAAAACAAACACAGGTTACACACAATACAGTTAACTCCCTTTGTCTCAGATCACATCTCTGAAGAATGAAGACTATAAGCATGAATGTACGGATGATGCAGCAGCTCCCATGGAGTACAATCAAATAAAAACCACCCAGTTTCACCCGTAAGCTAGACTCCTCCTCCTCTTTCCCTCCCCCCACCATCCTCCTTTCCCATCTCTCCATGCATCTCCATCAGCCCCCATTTTCACCTGCTGCTGTCACCAGGGCAACAGGCAATTCAAAAAGCTGTTGCCGAGCAACGGCAGGCAGTATCCTGCCAGCTCTCGGAGAGAGAGAGAGAGAGAGAGAGAATGAGAAATAAAGAGGGACAGACCTTCCACTCTGTCAACAAAGCGTTATTATTACCTAGCAACCAACTATGGCCTCCCCCACTCTCCCCACCCCCATTGGCCTCTCTTTGCAAGAAAAACAGGCTGGCCATGAAAAGTACACAGTAAGAGGGCAATTATACATGATTATTATGTGGTGTCTCCGGCTGTGGTGATTATGGTCATTTGGTGGGTAGGCTTACTCAACTAGCCAAAACTAGCATAGATGCAATGCTACGGCAGAAATATGTGCACAGCCATTTGTTTGAGTGACCAGCTATAGTTGTGTTTCAATAATCTTTTATCATTACAACATTGGAATCACAGCATCCTGTGTTGTGTTAAAACCAAGCAGAAAACTGGCCTAAAGACACTGGCACCCAGCAACACGCTAGAAAATGAGCTGCATGAATTTAGCAAAGGGTCACTAACCATGTTATCACTGTAGCGATCCGGTCTGCCTCTTCTGTCACTGGTGAGAAGAGAGGGAAAGAAAAGCGAGAGAGAGATGTGGGTGGGGGTGGAAAGAAATGCTTACAAAAAGACTGACAACATTCCAAAGGAAATTTCAGTCTGGGTCAAATTGTACGCACGCAGAACAAGATTACAGTATAAACACGTTTCCTCTCAGCCATCTTCCCACACAGTAACAGGAACAGCATTGACAGTGTTATAGTGAGAGAAGTGACAGGTGGTGATGATGATGATCTCAGCCAAGGCCGGCTGATTTTCCCCAATATTGAGCTCAGATAAGAAATTAGCTCACAATGTGTTATTTATTCGTTATCCGATCTTTGCACATATGCGGATGTGATGTCAGTAATGTCAAACTATAGCTTTAGCAACAAGCTCTCACTTGTTGCACTGGCGTTTCAGTGCCTGTCTGAGCCATGGAGTATTTAAAAATCAAAACACATTAAGGAATCTAGCAGAAAAAAAACAAATTGTTCTTACACATTCTCACATCAATTACCAGCCGTTATTCTAGATTCACATGTACCAGTTTGATATCCATTACCATTCCATTTACATGGACAACTAACCAGGACATTTTGACAGATCAGCTTTGCTGATGTAGAATTTGTAGTTATTATGATTTAATAATAACCCAAACATATTTGTTCATCACCACCACCTTAAACAATAGAGATGTGAAAGAAGCAGCTGCACTATAGCATGCAAAAGAAGACATTACATCATTACGATCCTAATAGCAATCCGAAAACCTAGTTATCAATTAAGGAAGCTAAGCCTTCCCTTCAATGTTTGGGAACATTCCATCTATTTAAAAATAAACGGCCAAAACAATTAGGGGGATACATTGTTTTTTTTTTAATGCATTAAATGTTCTATAATTTTTAGGAAAGCTAACATTCATATGATTTTTAAATATTATTTGTTTAAAAAGAGGTCAAACAACATTTGTGAGCATTCTTAGGAATAATTTAGAACTGTGAATGATGAGAAGGGTAAGGACCAACCTGACTATAAGGTAAGGGTCCTCCTAATAAAAAGTTAAATAACAGCTAAGCCAAAAAACTGACGGGTTGGGAAAATGATCTGTACAATTCCTGCAACTGTATCAATTTGATACATTGAAGCGAAATTTTTCTTTCAATTGTCAATTAAATAAAATATGCTGGAAACTTTTTATTGACTATGCTGTACTTGATATAAGCCAGAAGGAAAATGCTGATCTGTTTGAAGTGCCTCTTAAATTACACTGATGAAGAATATTTTTGACCATCATCATGTTAAAAAAAAATAAAAAAATAAAAAATTCAGCAAGTAACAGTATACATGTAAAAGAAGTTAGGAGATAAGGTAAATGCTGGAACACAAACTTACTTTGACCTGTCGTCTGAGCCGCGGTACGAATCATAGTAACGATCATCTCTGTCGGTAGGATGGAGATGGAAAAAGACACAAACAGATTTACACTGATGAACATGTAAAATTAATGGGGTCACAACATGTTTCTAAAATGATGCACTGCATGAAACACATTATATCCAGAAAAACACAACTCATTTCACTATAGAAATTAAAGCTACATAAAACAAAATAGGTTAATCTGAAAAGAGCGAGACTGAATGGAATTTGAGCAGCTGAAGTGGGTTTACTACACAAATTGCATGCAGACCTCAAAGGAAAATAGTGCGGGTGCTCAAAAACAGGAGTTGAAATAGTGGCCTGTGTTACAGGATAACACGGAATCATTTAGTCATTCAGTAAAATAAAAATGAATCTACCAATGTTGGCAATTTAGATAAATTTGATGTTACGCTAGCATAAATTTGAGAGGAAAACCAATAAAATGTCTACACCATAATTGTTGATGTCTTACCCTCCTCTGTGCGAATGTCCCATGGGCATATTTCGACCACGGCTATTCCCCCTAGAAACCCTACTTGAGTGTGGTGGAGGAGGACCTCGGCGGGGACTGTCGTCATAATCTCTACGAGACGATGGCATGGGTCCCCGTCCCCCCCTACTAGAAGACATACGCTCAAACCCACGGTCTCCGGCGCTGGACCTGCTGCTACGGGAAGGGAACCCTCCCATAGGTCTGCGACCACCTACCCTTTCCTCAAACATTACAGTGAAACCACCGTACTCATATGTCTCATCATAGAAATTAGGGTCATAGGGCTGAGCGCGACCCTTTATGGGAGCCTGAAAAGATGAAAAAGAGTTTGAATTTAAGGAGGAATGATGCATAAAAAAAAAAAAAAATCTTCTCCATATTTTACTAAGCGTCTTATATTTTCAAATGCAAATGTATTTATCTTATTAAAAAAAACACTTACATCCACAATAAGCTCCAACATAGTCTTTATGCACTCCACCACTCTTTCCATTTTACCGCCAACCAGCACTACCCGGTCCGTTGACTGAGGACAACACTCCTGAAATAGCTTGATGCTGGTCTTTGTGTTCTGGAAACGTGTCAGACGCAGAGACATGTGAGGGATATGATTAAATAACAAAAATTAAATAACACATCAATATTACACTTTTTGAACTCACCTCACGGAGCTCCTTAATTTTGGCTCCCTTCACGCCGATAATTGAACCAGCCAGGCTCTGGTGGATCAGCAGGCGCAGCTCACAGTCAAAATCCATCCCACTGTACTGCTGATACTAAGGGGGTCAAATACAATCAATTCCATCCTTTGAAAGACTAAAATTTAAATACGGATAATCTCTAACTACTCCTTAAGTAATCTATCAAGGTATGGATTGTAATCAAAATTTTTGCTACTACTTTACTTACTTACTACTAAAATGTTTGCATTTTTCAGTATTGTTTTCTTTTCCAGTGAATTCTGTGTGACCGGCTTTCTATTGATTTTTACATTGAAAAAAGGATGAAATTAAATCTCACCTCCTCTAATGTTGGAATGATCTTCAGCAGGATTTCTCCAACTGTCTTTATGTCGGCACTGATGCTTAGGATGCTTCATATTTCACCCACCAATGACAGGGCCGCACAGAGCAAACGGCAGGTTTGGGGTGCCGGCATGGCAACCAAGATGGAAGAACAATATTTCAGATCAGAGAATTCCTGACTCACGATTACTCCACAAGCAACCAGAGACTAACAGAGGTGTCCAGTATTTTCTATTTTACTTAAATTTTAGATTTTTTGTTAATTGAAAACCAGCTGGTACCCAGGAAATGCATTAAAAAAGAAAACAGTATATCATCCAGAAAAAGGAAGAAGATAGAAAAAAGGGACCCAAAGAAAAGCAACTGTATTTGGTGACCACTGAAGGGAAGTCAGGGAGGGTGAAGGATCTGGCAGAAATAAGCACCAATGGTGCCAGGAAGATCTCTAAAGTTTAAAGGTATAATATGGTGGATGCACACTACAAAAAATATTTTGGACCCAAGTAAGGGTGTCCAACAGAAAGAGATAATATTTCATTGGTGTTGTAGCACTTGTAGAATATATCATATTCAATATTTGATTTAGAAAATACATGTGTTAATCATCTAAAAAAAACAAATTTTGTTGTCTGCACCCACCTATGATGTGATGGAAAAATTTAAATTGCATATTAGATAAACCTAAGCAAATTGGTACATGAAAGTAGAATGATCGAGAGCGCAGTAAGACTAAGAAGATTGGACATGGAATGCATTTCAACAGAAACTGATGCTTTGTAACATGTTAGACTAAAATTAAAAATTAGAGATGAATAGAACCTAGCGAGTCTGTCTGTTCATCAAATAGGTCCAGCAGTCAATGACTAAATTCAAATGAAGCAAAAGATGGGAAAGGAAAAAGCACACTCACACCAACCACACTTACAACCTAGCTTTCCATTTGCATTATAGAATGGGATCTAGCATTACAATGGAGTAACAAGAAAAAAAGAGTGAACTGATGCGGGAAGCAAGTGAACTTATGAAACACATTAAAATAAAACACCACTATAACCATTCTGAGGGAAAAGGGAGGTGTAAATGTCAGATATAGAGAACAGATCATCATTAATAGAAATTAAAGATAAAAACATGAGGACTTATTGCACAGATTACAGAAAGGATTTAAGAGGACAGTGATAGATTGTGGAAAAACCCTGACAACACCAGCTTAAATTTCAACTTGATATGACTTTTAAAATGGACTATAACAGGATGTTGACATGGCTTTTACAGGCTCAACAGGTAGATTTGGATATGAACGTATTTAGGCATTTTGACTAAGGCTAAAAAACTGTGAGAACAAATAAGATACAGTGACTTGACAAGAGGCAGGATGACTGTAATTCATTTCTTTTCTTTTTTTTTGACCTGTATTCAGGCAGTGAGAGGGAGGAGCTTAGGGACATACCGCTCAGGCCCACTGCTGTCTGGGACTGACACACTGGCTTTGTACTGGGCGTGGCATTGGCAGGGGCCAGGGCCATTCGAGCACAGATGTCAATCAAGTAAGGCCCCCATTTAGGGACAGGGCACGATTATGGACAGGGCCAACCAAGGTGTCAGGTGGGCGGGCGCAGGAGGGGCCATCCAGAACATGGGCAACAGAGGAGGAAGTGGGCAAAAAGTCAACAGTAAAATAATAAACAAGGAGAGGGAAGAGGAATACAATTTTAATATACAGGCTCTAGATTGGTAAAATGTGTTTTTAATTGATTCTCTCAGAGATTGGTTTGTCAAAGAGAGAAAAGGAGAAAATATTACACTGGAAAATGGGTAATGGTATATTTAGAACATGAAAAATTCAATGATGGCAAAGACTACAGACAGTGACAAAGAGTGGTAGAAACGTAGAGGGCTAAAGAAAAAGCAGTAAACTCAAGTCAAGAAGGAACTGTTGGGGTTCCCTTAACATTAGTAAAAATAATATTTGGCACTATGAGTGACCTCATGAATGCTACATGCAACACTGTGCCATAATTTTAAAATAATAAAAGCAACAGCGTGGTAACAATAGAAATGATGCCTTAAATTATCAACAAAGGGCACCAAACTGACACAACGTTGGCATTTTACGTCAGTCTCTATAAGACACATGATGTCCATCCTAGGTGATGAAGACAAAAACTAACAACAATGGGTCTGTTAGAAAATTTCTTAAACAGAAGGCCATTATGTTATTATTATTACTACTACGTGTACTGGCTATCCACCCCCTTGTGAACACACACATAAAAAAGTTACCAAACACCAGCATAACTGATCAGCTGATTCATGGTATATGTAAAAAGAACTACTGCCCTATAGATGGCAGAGAGGCTTTGTACAAGAGGGGAGATACAAAATAAAAATATTAAAAAGGTGTATAAAATTCATATACTTACATCTGTACGGAGAGCTTTAATGTTTTTGCCACCCTTCCCAATTACAGCTCCTGCATTCTAAAAATATACAGAATGTAAGGCAAATGTGAGTCAACATTATGATGGAATTCTCAAGCAATGTAAAAAAAAAAAAAAAAAAACTCATAGGAGAGAAAATAATCACTCTGGAAAGGCAAACATGATCTGAACACAAATTTTAAACAACAACAACAACAAAAAAAAAAACTCTGTTACTGACCAAAGACAAATACAGAGTGTAAAACATAAAGTGCAAAATTATTTACTTTGCTCTGCAGGAGGATGCGAAGCTCAACCATCTCGTCAGAATTCCTGGAGCGCTTGAACGATTTCTGCTCATCAGCATCCTCAGCAGGGCGCTTACCTGGAATAAGAAGATAATGACAAATTTACAACTCTACATGCAAAACTCTGCAAGAAATAATGCCCCATCACAAAATGATTAGAACAGAGAGAACCAACTAATATGTATGCTTCCATTTTTTTCTTTTAAATCACTGTTAAGACATAGTTTGCAACACAAACACAGATGTTAACATTTATATAACCACATGGACATCACCAGTGTACGGTCAAAATACATACACATTTCTTGAATACAAAAAAGTTTGCAAGGTGACACAACTGATTCACAATAACATCAAGAATGACATAAGGCTTTGTTATATACCATTGGACTCTGCATTGCTGAATGAAGTCTCTTCTTGCTGATCAATTTCTGTGTCCATTTTCTTCTGACAGTGTGAGAAGTGTGGTGGGTTCCTTGATCCAGGTGAATGGCAACAAGGGGAACTGAAAAGCAGATAGCTGTCCCCTCTGAGATACTTTGATCTGTCAGCATTTTAATAAAAGACAATAAAGTAATAAGAAAATGATTGAGCTTTGTGCTCTAACCAGTTGACAAGTAGTGAGAAATTAGAAAAGTGACAGAAAACCAGTACTCACCAGTATTTATTGGAGGGAGAAGGGTGTGTAGATAGGCGGAACTAAACACGCAAGGACCAAACAACTGATGAGACCTGTGAAGTAGGTGAGGCTACTTGAAACTGTAAGGATCTTGCTCAATAACAGCAAAAAGGCAAGTCGGAAAGGCACAAAACACGTTTCATCGGTTTTAAGATAGAAATTCACAAATCAACGTTAAACGTCTATTAGCTGTCTTTGAACAATGTTAAACTCAACGCTAACGCGATATTTGCAGGTTTAAAAATGATACCGATAGCAAGCACTATTATTGGGTGGTAGAAATAAAATACCCCGGTAATTACAGAAATATAATAATAATGTTAAATAAAGTGTGGTGTGTGTTTGATTTCTAACGCTGACCAAAACAATGAAGACTCGGAAGCTACCGGTCTTCAGCCTAAAATAGTCAGCTGAGGTTAGCTTTAACTACCGGGGTAGTCAACAAGCCTGGAGGGAAATGAAATGCGTTAGCTTGTCTGTGACGTATAGGCTTTGATTTCCAATTCCAGTGTATATCGAATTTACTATAAACAAAACTTTAATTGCTGTATTTGAAGCAACATGCAGTGGATACAATAACCGTGAAAAAAACCACATTTCATCAATTAATACAAAGCTCAGCGGACGGACTAACACTAGCAGTGAGCTAATATCGCCATGTTGCCATTAATTTCGAGTTCGAGTCAAGAGGCGCTATCCAGGCCATTTAATTCAGTAGCGGTGTGATAGGCATAGTTTTGTCTAAGAGTCGTTCTCAAAGTGCGTATTTTGTTTACAGGACATGTACACACAAACCATTACTTTCTTAGTGGCACACAAAAGAGATCTCATCGTCAAAACACAGACCTTGCAGCGCAACACCTCGCTCCGTCGTCCCCTTTCCTCTCAGCCTAACTTGGAAACGCACTAAATCAGTGACAGCGATTGATTGGTTGAACAGAATTGCGTGTCACAATATAAGAGTCACGATTGGTTTACACAGACGTCACTCATCAGAGAGGAAAAATTACGAAAACGTTTTTCCGGATACAGTTCGCGATAAACTAACGCTTAGGTGCGATTTTAAGGCTACAATTCATTTTGGCTAATGCCAGAAATTTTACAGAAGTAACTGTGGTATATACGAGTATCTCTGTCTATCTCATTAACAGAAATGCTCAAAATTCAGTGGCTACCTAGCTAATTTAGGCGCCTCGCGGCATTTGCAAGCACTGTACATGCGTGAGGCTCTACGCTACCGTCCCAGGTACAGATAAAACATTTCATCTTGCCTAACTTAATAAGTTAATACATTTCTTTTTCTATAATCTTTTCCTTCCTCAGCACCCATGCGTGGGCATTTCCAGATGTCCAGGGCTTATTGTCATCACAAAAAAACGCACACACGAAGAGACTGAAATAATGCTGTAATTAATTTTTCTCTTCTAATTTGGAAACAAGTGGTTCAGGCACCTACAATAACTACAATGGGATAACTTTATGGGATTTCAGAGACAACACATTTTTATGTTGTGATTTAAACATAGTTTATTGATTGCGATTTAGTCTGCATATTGCATTTGTATAGTATCATTTAGTATTAAACAAAACAGCAAAGTAAATCATCAAGGAGGAGAATGGCTCTTGAGTTTCAGGCAGTGGTACACAACACCCAGACCTGGCTTCAGTCGTCCTGGCATATTCAGGTGCCCTTTGCCTGGTTGGAGGCCTGCGTGGAGTGGCTGCAGGAAGAGGCAGGTGGAGCTGGTCGGTTGTCCCAGCAGCAAATCAACCAACAGGTAGATTCTGACTTAAACCGGCTGTATTTACTGAAACCAGCAATTTCCCCCACCTAGGATATATTATCCTGCAAGAATATAAATATATATCATCATATCATCATATACAGTATATCAATATATGATGTGAATCTGCAAAAGAACTTACTGCAGTTATGTCTGTTTTATTGTGTTAAATTTAATTGAAGATCTAATTCATAGCATAAGCAATACACAGGTCACTCTTGCAGTGAAAAAAAATTGTTACAGTGATTGGCCCCACAAAATGATTGCTATGATGTTATATTATCTGACAAATCGGCAATATTGTTGCTGCATTCAGAAATCAAGGATTTATTTATTTATTTTGTAAATGTCATAGATCCATCCACACTGTTGTCTGCACCAGCCGGTACCGGTGTCAAAAAGTGATATGCATTTCTGCATTCACGCTTAATCTGCATATCACGCTGTACATAATATTAAACTGAGCAGCTGTGTCCCTCTCACATATGTCCCATAAATGTTATCTCCTGATGGTTGCAGATTTGTGACAATAATGTAACCTCATTTGGTTTGCCCAGGTGGTCACTAGATCTGGATTTAAGATTGAATTGTGATTTCAATAATGAAGGAAGGGATCATCATTTGAGAAAAGAAAAAGACCTACAGATTTGAAATTCGAGTCAGTCTTTCTTAATACTTTTGTGATCTGACTCAGAAAGTGTTAGTTTTGTTTGTATTAATGTCTCCTCCATTTTTGTGATGGACAGTTTCACCGCTGTTGTAGCACCGAATGTACATTGTGCAATAACTGCTAATACAGAGTATCACATAAGAGTAATTCCTGCAATAAGTGCCAATTGTTTTTAATGTGATATTAAAGGCACTTGACCAGTGGCTGCTGGCAGATCTAAGGGACCTGGATTTCCCTGTTCTTCCTGAGGGACTTGCTCAGGCCCACAAGACTGAACTCAGTGGCACCTTCTGTGTTCAGGTAGAGGCTTATTATCCATATAAATAATTATTGGACATATAAAATACCCATTTATCTGTGAAAAATGAAAGAAATGTCAGTGTAAAATTAATCCTTAAAAAAATCTTGTTGAAACTTGACAGGTAAAGAAAAAAGCAGAGAACACACAAAAATACAGGAAAGTGACAAAGTAATTGGTAGTCATTATCAAATCTAAATTTACAGATGACAAATCTGAAGATATGGCAGTCACTTTACAATTACAGCATAATTACAATTATACCATGCTGCATCCGCACAGACATTTCACTTGGATATTTAGAAAATAAAGTTGCAGGAGAAGCCAACATGTGTAGAGGTTTGTTTCAGGTTGACTCACTACTGGACATCAGCCAGCCTGCATACAGTCAGCTACAGAAATTAAGAGGCACTGACTGTGGAAACGATGAGGTGTCCGCTGTCACACAGGCATCCCAGAGGCCTTGGGAAGCAAAACCCACCCGCATGCTACTACTGCAGGTGTGAGCCAGTTACTCATGGGACCAAAAGAGAGAGAGAGAGAGAGAGATATAGATGTAGAGGTTAGAAAACTAAATGTCTACAATGTAGCAGTGCTAATATAATGTAAGTTCACTGAGCATAAGAATCAGTTTGTAGCATAAGCACACTGAAATGTAAAGTGAAACTTATTTTTGAAGGAAAAACAACAAGTGGGCTTCCAGCCAAATTTATACATATATTATTTTATGAAAGCACAGTCATTTCCCTGTTCAATTATTGCTGGTAAACTGAACTGTTTCTGTCATTCAGGTGACAGATGGAGTGCAAAGCCTAGAGGCAATGGAATATCAGTCAATCCCTGTACTCAGCACAGCTCTTAGGTTTGTAATTTAATTAATTAATTAATTTTTTGCAGCAATTCTCACAGCATTCAAACAAATGTGTTTTATTAAAGCTTTTGATGCTTCTTAATTTGTATGGGAATGTGTTAAATGCAAAAGACAAGTATGATGATGATGAACTGATTGGTAATAATGTAATTCAGTTCAAATAGTACAAACCAAGATGGATTTGTTAAAAGTGTTTATGGCATTGTCTCTTGACTTGTAGGCCTGGTGTGAAGCTGCAACTGCATGGAAAAATGGTCTGCAGACTCGGGGTGCTTCTCTTGGGACCTTCCAATGTCAAGGTCCTGGGGGGCGAGGTGGAGGACCTGGTGGAGAGGAATAACCAGGTATACTGTGGGATATTAATAGTAAATTTAACAAATGTCTGTGATCATTCGCAAATCAGCTCTGTATAATTATACAGATCCTTGATCTCTTCTTTTTGACTGTTAGGGTCGGGTGATGTGCCGAACACTGGGACTTCCTGAGGCAGAAGAAGAGGCACAACCAGCACCACAAGAAAGTGTGTTCACTATCTGTCTGATTGTTGGCAGGAATTTTTTTTTTAAATAAACGGATACCCTAAATTGTATACTTTATTTCTGGTTAGTTAAACACACTCGTCATTACAATCACTGAATAGCCTAAAAACAACTGTTTGCTACTTTTTGTCATTAGATGACCAGGACGTGGAGGACTTACAGTTGGATGATGCAGAGTTGCTGGCTGGTCTGGAGGCCCGGGAGGTTGTCCAAAGGCCTTATAGTCAGCCTGGACAAGATAGTGGCTATGGGACACTCAGTGAGAGTTCAACTCACTCCTCAAGTATTGCAACAGCCAGGAGTCTTGTCTCAGTGGCCTCAGCCAGGTGGGTGGTGAACAGCATGCTTTGACACTGCAGCTCATCGGCTTTCAATGTAAGTCAAACCTATGTAGATTTCCAGATCTCACATTGTTCACTAATTAAGACATAACATGGAAACCAAGCTCCCTGGTACCACTGGATACTAAAACTGATAATTATGTAAGTGAACTGTCTGAAGATATGAGTTAAATACAGTATCTTCATTATTGAGAGTTTTTCCTTATCTCAAAAACTCCACTAAAGAGAAATTGCTCTAGCATGAGCTGTAAAGCTATTTTCCAATTTTGGAACTGCAAGCCCATGGAGGTTTTTAAAGACCTCCAAAGCATGTGACTTCAAGCCATTTAAAATGTTGAAATTTGGATATTTTTTTTGACCTGTACATGTTCAATGCAGTCTGTCAAACACTCTCTTTAAGTGAGTTTAGACAGGGCACATTTTTGAATGTCAATAAACCTGTTTAAGGGGATTAATATCAGCAAGTACAGAAAAAAACTAAGTTGAATTTTATCTCACAGAATTGACGCCTCTGCCCATTCTGGACAAGGTAGATTGACCCAGAGCCAGAGAGATGGATCAGCACAAGGACATCACCATAGTTATGAAGAGAACAGTGATCTCTTGCCCTCAGATCGCTTGAATCAACAAGAAATTCAAAGCATGGAAGATGAAGACTTTCCCGATGAAGACTTTGACGCTCTTCCTATAGATGAGTTGGATGCCATAATGTTTCAAGAAAACGTTGATTTCAGTCAGAGGGCAATGGAAACCCCCTGCGGAACTACAACAGCCCAAACTGTCGAGTTTGAACAGACATCTGTAACCAGCTCTGGGTCACGGTTTAGCACCTGTGACTCTAAATCCACAATGCAGAGAGGACGGCCAGCTGCAGGAACAGCTTCAGCCTCAGCTAATGCTGTCAGTGATTTAGTGGATGAAGACATGGATTGCATGCTCATCGATGTTCAGACTGGAGGGACAGCTGCCCTTCCTGTTCAACGAGGACCCAATACAAACCGAGAAAGTTACACCGAGAAAGCAACCATTTCGATCTCTGGGTGTGCCCTCGGCAGTGACTCATCGAGAAGCATAACAAGTCACAAGCAATTTTTAACCCCTGCTCTCACCTTGAGCTCTTCACCTTTTACGTATTTGTGCCTGCTAGAGCAGATGATGTCCAGATCAGATTTCCAAACGACAGAAATCTGTGTCAAAGCTTTCATTGTAACTCTTCTTGGGAAGCTAAGCAGCAGTAACAATGTATGGAACATCTGCGCTACGATATCTGACGGAACTGGATACCTGGATGTGGAACTGTCTGACGAGGTCCTGAGGGGCTTGCTTGGCTTCTCAGTGGAAGAGAAGGGGTTTCTAAAACGTGACCCATTACGGAGAGGACAACTGGAGATGGGAATGAGAAGATGTCAGGAGGAGCTGGTGGACATGTGCTGTATGATGACTCTAGTGGTCAAAGCAGAGGGCAGAAAAGCTGTGGTGACCAAGGTGGAAGCCATCAGTGAGAAAGTGCTGCAGCAGTTAGAGCAGAGGCAGAGAGCTGGGAGGAAATAACCACCTGACCCATGTTGACAGAACAGGATGACTGATTTATAAATTACCGGCATCAGAGAATTGTAATGCCTTTTAAAAATGATGTACGTATTCATAGAAACAAATATATTTTTTTTAGGATTGGTGATTAACCCATCCCCCTGTTTAGAGCACAGAATGTGTGAACTGGGTAATCAGCAAGCAGTGCTTTGAAGTGCCTGCCATCTGCTATATGTGAATGTTACATTCTGTCCATTGTCCTTTCATTTATTGCATCCCTACAAAGCACAAGAAGTACTTCATGAATGTAAAGGCTAAATGCTTCTATATTTAACTGTATGGAACAATTAGAACTTTGTGATCATAAGGGGGGGTCTGTGATTGCAGCAATTAGTCGCCTGCCTTTGCATTCATTTACTTCTTTCATTACTTTTGAGTGGGGGAAAAAAATGATTGGATGTCCAAGGGCAGTCTGGGTCCTTAATAAACTCCGCCAGAGAAGAATGAGCTGAAAGAACGATAAAGGAGTGGCCATGAGCTTTAGTTATTTCTGTTCATTATAGAGCCTTCTGACTTACTGAATTCACTTTTTATGCAGTGGACATTTTGTATTTACTGGTTATCGGGAGGTTTTATCATTTGTTAATTGGTGCTTTTATCATTTGTTAATAAAATATGTCTGCTTAATTCCTTTTGCAGCTGTTGTATAACTGTCAAGGTAGATTAATAAATAACAATAAATGTATTTTCCATGTATATGGAACTGTTTGAGTACACTGAATAATTCTAAGTAGTCCTGGGAATATTATCAAGCTCAGGCATCAGAAATCTCTGCTCAAATATTTCGACCACAGAAATTATGTCTTATTAGCGGTCAGACTGCATAATTAGGTAATGTTTTCTCATTCTGTAATATTGTCATTGTAGTATGGATACTAAACGCACTGGAGGATATGTACGATCATTAACAAGCATACTTACATTTGTGTATTGATGCAGAAAGGCACATGCGTCTGTTATTCTCTGATTTCACTGTGTGCACTTCCATTCAGGTAGCTCGTCTCAGATCATTAAGGGCTAATCAGGTTGAACACCGAAATCAGGGGCCTGCTATGCATGTCGATAGCCTATTATGTGCTAATGAGGCTGGATATAATGTGGGGTGTGAGGGGAGGGTGAGAGAGAAGCACCCCATAGGGAGCTACAAGTGGAATAAATTGTGTTCAATAATTCAAATAAAATGAAGGGAACTGCTGTCTCGGTGGACATGCAACTGATGCTGCAGTCAAGCCTCACATACTCTGTGTATGTGTTTGCTTATGTATGTATTTTGTAGGTAGCTGACTCCAATGTTGTTGCATGCTAAAATAACTACTTTTTCCAGGTTGATAGGTAGATAAATATAAAAACAGAATGGAACAGAACTCAAGGAGTACTAGTATGGAACAATGATGAATATATACCTAAAACAAAAAGGAAAGGTGACAATACTTTCATTCGGGCTCAGGTGATTCACGAACAACCATCTAGTGTTGGCTTTTAGGTTGGGATGGTTCCAGCTAATACATGAGGACGGAAATGGCCAGGGAACACCTAATTCACAGGAGCATATCTATTCTAAGACAAACTCCAAATAAACTTCCTCATAAATGTTTCCAATGTGCAGTGCTGCACACTCTTGGCAGGAAATTACAATTTGAGCATCTGAAAGTTTGTCACGCAGCCACTTGGAAAAAGAAGCAGAGCTCAGCATGCCCTAATAGTTTTCCATTTCCAATATTATTTCCTCTATCTTGTCTCTTTTTCTCAAAGGGCAGAGTGGAGGCCGGAGGAGTGGAGAAAAAAAAATTCTTTTTCATTCTCTCGTGAGTTTGGATGTACCTTTCTAAATTGTACAGGGAGAGAGAGAGAGAGAGGAAGCTCTGTACTAATGTCGCTAATGCTTGTATAAAGCCGCACTGTACCTTTTTGGTCATTACAAATATCAGTGTAAAAAGTACAGGAGCTCTTCCAGTAGCTCTCCAACTGGAGCAGCTGTAATTTCCTTTTTTCATAGTACATTTAGTAATGAAAAATCCACTTAGACAGCACAACCTCTCATAGGTCGCCATCAAAACAAGCACATGTTTTTGCTTTGTGAGTGTGTGTGTGTGTGTGTGTGTGTGTGTGTGTGTGTGTGTGTGTGTGTGTGTGTGTGTGTGAGAGAGAGAGAGAGAGAGAGAGAGAGAGAGAGAATGACATATTACAGGAATAAAAAGTTTGGGGCATTAGAAAACAATTATGTGGCTGGATAGATTTTTGAAATGAGAAACACAACATGTCAACACGGGTACAGCCAATTCTACTTCACTCTGCCCGAAAAAACTTCTGTATATATTTCCTGCGAGACTTAGCGATGTCTGCTCAGGTGTCAAAACAGAATGTCAAAATAGGCTGCTTGATGGGATAAAAAAAAAAAATTCTCATTGCGACCCTGTTCAGGAAAAAGTATCACAAATGATTGCACAAAACATGTATAATAAGGCACAAGTGGCCCCTCATCAGAACCAAAGTGTAATTCCCTGAACAGGCGCCGTGATATGCATTCTTTGTTGTGCTGCGGTTGAAAATATATCAAAAATAACGCGACGACTATTTGCGACCATTTCAAAACAGTGACTGAAAAGTAGGAAACAGCCACAAACAACAGCCGCTCATCGTCAACCGAACATGAAGTTACAGACAGAAATTAGCCAAAGACCAAGAAAATAAAAGAGTGCTTCTTGATTCTTGACCTCCCGATGTCCCGGGTGACGGATGGTTAACTAGTCTTAAAAGACGATTAAAACAGACAAACGCAGACAAGCGGCTGACAGGCCCACAATGCATCTGCGCTCTCCCCACATCCAGATCTCAATCTGCCAGGTTATTACTACCATTTGAATATGAACTGGAAAACTTGAAATGCAGGAATTGAAAAAGATTTTTAAAAAAGGTAGCATATAAAGAAATGAATGAGTGATTTTGCTGTGACAAGAAAAAGAATGGACCCCCCCTTACCTCCCCTCCTTGCTTTTTCTTTCTCTTCTCAGAGATGAAGAAGCCTGACAAGCTGGTCATTAGGAAAGTAATTTGACAAGCTGTGCAGAGAGCTTTCACTTCACCCCCTTGAACACCACAGAGCCTTGTACCCCTGTGGATAAAATGAAGGGAAAGGACATGGTAGTAAAGACTAGAGGCTGAAAAAAATGAAAAGGTAGTGTATTGTATTGAACACTTGCTGTGCTCAAAGAAACGCGACTCTGAACTTTGAATCACTGCAGGTCGGAGCCAGCTGTTCTGTACACACTGGCAACCAGTTCCTGCTATGTTTTATTCATTAAGGACATTGTTTACAGTTTTGATGATGGATGCAACCACATCTATGTGTGTGTGTGTGTGTGAGAGAGAGTGAGAGAGAGAGAGAGACTTATATTTGCGGAGCAGGATGTGAAATGAAAGGTCACCATCAGTAACCTACTAGGACAAGAAGGAATTAAGGGGAAATGATTTCGCTGAGTACATTAACAGTTACCTGGGTGAGAAAATGAGAAGTTACAGACAAAAAAAAAAAAGGAAATTAGCTGACAGGAAGTGCTTTACACACATCTGCGAGGGCTGAAACGTTTGATGGACCTCCCATCAGAAACCAAATGACACACACCAATTTACGCACACACAGACTGGTTGAAGGCTGTTTGGAAACCGTGTATGCTGCTGGGGTGAATATCAAACAACAACAACAACCAAACTGTCTTGTCATCTAATAAAGGGCCCATATTCAGAAATGAAGGCCGCGGCCAGATAGCACCCACCAACCAGCTCAGTCCCGCCATCCACTCAAATTTATTCTAGTATCTGTCTTGCCTCTCTTCTGACATTCTTCAGTCATGCATGGGTTCCTGCTTTTGTCCACTCTTCCTCCTTTAAGCGTGTTTTTCTTTTAATAGTTGGAAGTTTTTTTGCTCACTGCGAAGCATGAAAGAACATATATCTGCAAAATCACGCTTAAAAAAAAAAAGGTAAAGGATTTTAAAATTATATTTGTTAATACTACCTGATGACTGACCGCATCAGTGCATAAACTTTTAAAGTAACAAATGTCCACACATGCCCAACATGCGCATTGATAAGTGTTTATTACCTCTGCTAAGGAGGTTATGTGATAGCCGGTGTTTAACTTTTAGCAGAATAACTCAAAAAGTTATATACAGATTTTAAAAATCTTCTTTAATAATTTTCAGGAAATGTTGATAATGACACAAGAAACAGATGGCTACATTTTAGTGATGTTCCGGATTACCATCTGGTTCCAGGAATGTTTTGAACAATTCTTTATCATAGTGAGATAGGGCTATTTTTAGCATATGTATCCGATCAAAGCCTCAAGACTAAGGGGCTTTGATCATAAAGCAGCCTACTATGTCATGTGACCTTGTTTCACTATTTCCTATTACATTATACTACAGGTGGGAAGGTATGTGGGAAAATGACCTGCTTGGCAGAGGTTTGTACTCTCTGAGTGCATTTGTAGTTGTTAACTTTATACAAAAGAGCTGGTGCATCTAGTTAGAAATACCCCATGTAGAATTAATTATCTCTGAATTTTTATTATGGGCTATCAAGGGGGAAAATGAAATGCCAAAGTTCAGAGGATTACCTTCAAATTCAAGATAATTCATTTTTACTTATATTTTACACAGATACAGAGATTCTCTCAAGAAAAGTCTGACTTCTGAGATTTGATGTTCTACATTGAATCAGAATGTTGAGAACAACATGAATATTCTCCCTCAGCTCTGTGTTCAGTGAGTGGATGTTGCTCTGCCAGTATATTTTTATTTTTTATGCTTGGTGAAAATTTAAGAGTGGCCATTTGGGGGTAAAATACAGACATGCGCGCGCGCACACACTAACACACACACACACACACACACACACACACACACACACACACACACACACACACACACACACACACACACACACACACACACACACACACACACACACACAAAGCTATATGAGCTTTAGCATTCAAAGTAGGATCAGGTTTCCTGCAGAGGGTAAATTACACTGGAAAATCAAAATTAGGCATTAATTTATGCACACACACACGAGAAACAAGTATTTGATGTCTTAAGGGACTTTATTAAGTTTTAATAATGGGCCTGATCAGAAATGGTCTGGCTTGCTGCTAAACAACGCTCATGCATTAGAATGCATCGTCACACTCTGGCGAATGTCTCGCCCTGCAACCATGTTTGTTTGGAAATTGCCGCAATCCCTCCTAATTACACCTTATTGAGCCATTAAATCCAACAATGTTAATCCAGCAGCTAGGAGAGAATTTAAATCCAGATCAGTGGTTATTTCTTTATATTCTGGTTCTTTTGAATTGTTGGAGAGAAAGAGATGTAAATAACTGCCTCAGCTCAGTGTTGGTTTCTGGGGCAGCTGCTGACATGTCACTGGTCTGCATTTGCAGTTCTACCGTAAACACAGCACTGCCGTGTTTGTTTTGCACTTTTATCTTTTTTCAACACCTCGGAAAGCCTCATTCTGCCTCAGATTACGAGGAGATATCGCAATGATGGAAGAATACAGGCTGCAAGCAAAGGGGATGGAAGCCTTAGAACACAGACCATAAATTCAGTAAACATGTAGTACACATTGTATAAATGTATTCATTTAGGCTGCGCTTGTTGAAGACTCTTCTTGATGAAGTTTTTCAGAATTTGCTTTGTTGATTTATTGGCTTTGGGCAAAATAGAGGCCAAACTGAGGAGCATGGCAACGGGACATGGTTGCTAAACACCTAAATCAAGTCTCACCTCAAAACAATTGCATGGGTATAATACTCTTCTAAATGCTCTTCTAATTCTAAGCATTCCTTTTTTAAGCATGGAACAATGTGCAGCAGGCTCAGATGACTGACTGAATGCACATCAGCCATTGGTCACCTGACCTCGCTGAGCAACCCTGCCTGGAGTATCTCCCAATATCAGATGGGAGACAGGCCTCAACGCACTGACAGTTACCTAAATCCTCCACATAGTCCGCCCAAATCTGACTCTCATTGTGACCTGGGGTTCAGATGATGTAGCCGTGCAGCTGTCAATCACCGACTGAAGTCGGGGACTGTCAGTATCCCATAGCGTTTGACTGCCCCAGTGATGTATACATATACATAATCAATCATAATGATGCATCAGCACATCCTGCTTTCTGTTTTTATTTCCTCATTCGGTCACTTAATTTACATCAGATTGATGCATATAAACTTGTTTTTCAGGGTTTTTTTTTTTTTCTCTTTTTCTCAGAGCAGAAGTGAATATATATTGCTCATCTCATTAGCCACCATGCTCTTTGGTTAATCTTACATTTTTCTTATAAATGTATTCAACCAAACATGAGTTGCATTACTCCCTGTGCAGCTTATTTTCAGATAATGGTTCTAGGCTAACCGCCTGGATTGAAGCCTAGCTCGAGACAGGTCTGATGCACGGTTTAGCTTACAGAAAAGATGCATCCCTAGTTGCAAGAAGGTCCTAATGCATCCTCAAGGGCTCTTCACCTGTTCTCTACTGCTCGGTCACCATGGAGATTGGTCTAATTCGGCAAACAACAGGGTTACAGTAAATAGGTAAGTACACATTCAGTAGACCATGAACAACAACAAAATATGTAAACACTTGTTGTATGCCTGGAAAAACATGAAATTGAGGGACTAGATGTGGTGCTTTGATATGCTTTTAAAACACATCCGTCCTCCCCTCGAGTTAAAAAAAAAACAAAAAACAACATCTTTTCGGAGCTTTTTGCAGGGGGTCACTAAATGGAGGGTCCGGATTAATAGTGAAAATGGAAAAATAGCATAGGCTACAAATGTAAAGCCTGAACAGAATTACAAAATTAAAGAGCACTTGATATTCTCTGCACCCCCAAGGCCATTAGAGAAGCAGCATGCTCACTGAATTAGTGTGACGAGGCACTTGGTAACCAGTCCCAATGTAAGGACCCAACAAAGAAAAGAAAGGACAGAAGAAACAGGAGGGACATTTGACCTAGAAAAAAGATAAATGTTACTTGTTTTGTAGGGGATGCATATGGAACAAACAGAATTTAGAAAGCAACAGGAGAGAGCAGCGAATACAAGTGGGAGCAGGATGTCCACGATAAGAGAGATCGAGCAATTGAAAAAGAAATCCACTGATCCCAGCATGTGTTCATCTCTGTCCATGTCAGACCCCCCACCTGTCCTGTGAATTCATCCGTGTGTGTGTGTGGATGTGCGTGAAAGGCACAGAGAAAGAGAGTGTGCATATGGCTCGGCAGGCGGACCCCCGTGTTTTTGTGCACTTGCCTCGCATCTGTATCCCTGTGAGCTCTCTTAGCAAGGTTGAAGCCACACGGGATGAAGGGCATGGGTGGCTCAAGATTTCGTTAAAAAAAATATAACTCAGCAGAGGTTTTTATAGACATGAGTGCTGGCGAGGCCAATAACAGCAAATATTTTCATCAGCATAAATAGCCTCTTCATTTGCCCCCTGGGTGACATGACACCTGACATTAAGCATCCACCCCTTTAGCACTGGTTTTGCCATCTTGGGAGTGAGAATTCAGCCCTTTCCCTCTTTCAAAGCCATAGTTTCTGTCTGCAGCTCTGCGTATCATGTGTCGCCGTACTCAAGGAAGTGTGTATTTACCTTCATTTTGAGGCCTGTTAAGCAAACCAACTGTATGAATCCATCTGTTTCTCTCCTCTATCACTCGACGTCTCCCTCCACCCCTCTGCTGCCTCCTGCTCTAGTTGTTTGGAGCTGCAGGACAGATCCAGCAGGTAACATTCACCCTCCTCCATCACCGAACCTCTGCAACAATGTTCAAACGATACTTTTCATGGCAAGTAGTGTGCATTCCATTTATTCAGTTCATCAGCGTAACTAAACTATACATGTATTTATGTATATTAAAATATGCATAATTATGTTACTCTTATTTTACTTTTTTGAATAAATCTCTTCAAACACGAATCCTCTCAAGTGATTGATTACATATGCTAATGTTGCTGACGTTATGAACATGAAGGCCTTTTCTCAGTGGGGATGAAGAAGACTGACGCACATGGACCATTTGGACCTCATTACACTTAGCCTTTGGGAGCAGGTGGGAGGTCATCATCACCAGAAAGGAGTGTAGCTCCAGAAAGAAGCCCACGGTTCCACACTGACATGCCCCCAAAAACAGGATCTGAAATTGGGAGCCTCTTGCTGCGAGGCGAGAGTGTTAATAATCACTGAGCCTTCATGCCGCCTAAAAATGTTCAATACGAGAGCATCTGGTGGCTGAGTCTTATGTTCCATCTCTGTGGGTGTGTGAAATTCTCACATATGAACACACCTCCTGCCCGAGAACAGAGCCATCTGACCTTTCGCTGGCTGCAGATTTAATGAAGAAACTGTCATTTTCTATCTCTGTGACTGCAAGCTTGTCTCACACGTGCAGATTTAATACTGCCCCCCCACCCCCTTCTGTCTGATGGGCAGCCTGAGAGTAATAACATTAGTTATGCGACACTTATTTGGACGATTGACCTGTGAGCCACAGAGGAATGACTGACTGCTCTCTGAAGGGTCGACCAATCCGCCGTGGACCAAAAAAAATGAAGACATTAGCGACACCAAGCGGCCACGACACAGAAGGTTTTAATTCACCACAGGTTTATTCTTAAATCCATTTTAACCTACTTCAAGGGGATGAATTCTGGAAGTATATTTTGAAGTGACTGCTGAACAATAATTTTGTGTCAATATATACATAAATTCATATATAAGAATATTCCTCCTGAGAGCACATAACCTTAATTTTTTGATACAAGAATTTATTTTTACACAATTGATGTCTGTATTTTACAGTATTCAGTCAGGCTTCCTAAATAAACTCTAAAACTAGTACTGAATATTTATATTTGCATCTCCCAATGTGTTTTGGCATTTACATTGTTTACATGGCACTGTAAAATATTTTATACTCCATACATGCCAAGTCCACTTTCTCTTTAAATATTTAAAATATATATAACCTGTCTTGAGCAAAAAATATCATATTTAAATCATACTTTACTAATTTGCAATACAACAGCCTTGAAAATAGTTTACAATACTGTTGATAGCTTTTTCATATAACTGCAGGCTGCTCATTGTAATATTTGAAAGACATACTTTGCAATTGCTTTCCAAGTGATTCAGGGAACGAGGCTGCAGTTAAATTGTGTGGAGGGCGTGAGCAGGCAGCACTGCCGCAGGCTGCTCTCACTGAATCCCTTGCTGATTGTTATGTTCCATGGCTCATACACCTTCACACTGCAAAGAAGGCACACACAGAAGCACGCACACAGATTAAGGTGTTTGAATTTGCTCGTTTAAATTCATAAAACTGGTGCAGACACACCATCTTTATATAGTAACACACACATCCTCATATTTCTATCTTTGTGGGGAGTTTCATAGACATAATGCATTATCCATCTCCTTACCCTAACCATCACCACTGACTCCCTCTCACATCCCCTTACCCTAACCAAAACCCAAGAATGTCCCCACCTCTTAAACATGGCACCACTTTGCAAGTAAATTGAAGATTTTGGCACGCGCATGCACGCACACACACACACACACACACACACACACACACACACACACACACACACACACACACACACACACACACACACACACACACACACACACACACACACACTCTCCTCATACCTTATGTACAGTTGTGCGCAGCAGTCAATTAGCTGTGAGCTGGTTGTCACAATACTGTTGTTGAACTGTGTGCTCAGGAAATGTGCACATTGGACTTCAGGAACATACAAAGTACCTAAAATCCCCAGAACAATGTCAACACAGATAAAACACACTGAGATATGAAATATGAAGACTAGTATTGAATAATTATAGGCCTCATCTGTTCGTCACTGAGCCCTGTGTGTAGAAAATACCGTATAAAGGAAATGTAATTAAAAAATATGGAAAAACAAATATAAGGCCAGAAGAGTTTAGTCACCTGCAATACAGGCAGTCATGAAACAGGAAACACTGCCAGCGATCAAAGCCCTGAGGCCACAGCCGGCAATGTCAGCCTGTCTATCTGGAGCGAAGTTCGCTGAAAAAAAGTAAGAAGTGGATCACAATCGGTTTTTCCCAGAAACAATCAAGCGGTGATCAGTTTGGAACACCAATACTCACACATGGATCCAAAGGTGATGCCCATGGAAGCAAAGTTGGAAAATCCACACAGAGCGTAGGTAGCAATCATTTCAGAGTGGACCTTCAAAAGGAAATTTCAAGAATACAATCTGTAGCAACAATGGGAACAAGAAAGAAAAAAAGAGCTAGACAAAAGAAAGCTTTGCAATTATACATAATGAGACTCACAGAAATGTACTGCTTTACATTGTCCACGTACTCAGGTCCTCCTGCATTCCGCAGCTTAATCATCTTGGACATTTTCTGAAAGGCTAATAACTCATTCATAAATGTCTTTGTACCGATCAGCTCAGCAACAATGAAGCTGTCCTCCCAAGAGACACCCATCATGAAAGCCAGAGGCATGAACACATAGGAGAAAATAAGCTAGAGGAGAGACAGATCAAGTTTAGCTGATGTCTGATGTACGTGTTGAGAAGAAGTCCACGTTAAAAGCATCACCGAGAAGCTGAGCTGTGGACAGTCATACAATCCTCCAAACCAGGAGAGGACGCCGTCGAGGAAGGACATCAGGGCTATGAAGACCATGAGGTTGACGACAATGGTCACCACGAGGCTCACAGCAGAAGTTGCACCCTTGGATGCTGCCTCAAACACATTGGTGTCGTTCTCTCTGAAGAGACACATGCCACATTTTGAAGGTCATACACTCTCAGTCCGCTTTTGCATGCTAGTGCTGATGATGGGCTCTTACACGTTTATTTTGATGTCGCTTTCGTCTTTGACATGAGAGGTCTCTGTTTCGGGCCAGAAGGTCTTGGCAATGGCCAGGGAAGCTGGAGCGGTCATGACTGTTGATGTCAGCACATGTGTTGCTTTAGCCTCCAAGAGAGAACGAGATGATTATTCCTCAGTCATGTGCTTTCCTAAAAACCTGTCTTAGGCAATGTTATTTTAAGCAAATGAACACATGGCTCCTCACCCCGAGGGAGATGTATGCAGCTAACATGGTCCCGGAGACGCCAGCCAAGCCCACTGTCATTAACGCGTGGATCTCTGAGAGCGTTAACTTGCTGATATACGGCCGGACAAGAATCAGAGACTCCGTCTGAAAATAAAAGTGAAAAAGGCCAATTAAACTGTATCTGGTTAATTTCCTGATTGTCATCTCAGTGATGTTTCTTTTTTTTTCTTGGTTACCTGCCCTAGAAATATAGTTCCAGCTGCAACCACCGATTCCACTGGCATTGTTCCCATGGTAACTTGCATTACATAGCCAATCTGGGAAAATAACAGCAAAGAATTAGAGAGAATAATAGCAGTAAATATAACTCATAACAGCAAAATTCAAATGAATGGATGTCACAAGGTTTCACTGTGAAACAGGCTAGATTAGATTCAATTTTATTGTCATTACACGTGTATAAATACAGAGTAATGAAATATAATAATTAGCATCTAATCAGGTGCAAAAAACAGCAAGTGCAGTTTTATACAATATGGACAGTGTATACAGATAAGAGTAGTGATGTACAGTTAAATGCAGTAATGTGGGTGGAAATATATAGATGGGTTAAGTTAGCAGTAGTATACAGAATTTACAGACGTACTATGAACACTATACAATGGACTATACTAATAAACAGTTGGGCCATACTGATATACAGATGGGAAATAAAGAAGAGTGTAAACAAAGCAATATGTACAGGAAGAGGGATGAGTATGGATAATATATACAGGTTTGTAAACACAGTTAAACATGTATACACAGTGCAAGAATCACCATTTATACCAACATTTCCTTTAAGAGCATGAGGCAAACTGAAATGGCATTTAACAAATGGCTGCTTTAAACTGAAATACTGTTCACCGCCACGCAGTTTGTTGCACCTTCTCACCTTGCAGATGAGCCAGGGCATAAAGCCAATGTAGTAGAGGACTGAGACAATCGCACTTAAAAAAAGTAAGACAGGCATCACCTGTGGAGAGTCCAGATCATCATCATCATCATCATCGTTGTTGTATCAAACATAGAAAACCAAAGTGTGCACATGTATTAAATAATAACTTGAAGATGTTTACGGGTGTGCCATACCTTGAAGACAAACGGGTGGTCGATGTATTTTTCGCCAAATACAAACCTCGACCCAACATCTGTGAAAGCGAAGAGAACCTGTGCGGGGACATATTCAGTGGTTTGGGGGAAAACAAGTAAATGACAGACTGAAAGCAAGTAGCTAACAAAGGGAAGCCTAATAAAGCAGCTATCATGTATCATGGGTGTACCTCGACTTTGTGTGCAATCCACTGCAGTGCTGAGGAGCCAGATGAGGTCCTGAAGATAAGCAGGGCAATGATGAACTGGAGCAAAGTCCCCGAGATCAAAACCCGCCAAGACCACTGCAAACGTCATCCGGCCATCAGCGATCGGTGTGTGTTTGTGCGTGAGGCAGAGGGTGAGTGGGTGGGTGGGTGCGTGTCTTACATGGAATGGGTGTTTGGAGAACAGGAGCATCAAGAAGACCAAAAGGAGCAATCCCAAGAAAGACACGATCTGCCTGGTCCCTCGCTTAGCTGTGTCCAGGGCTAACCACAAAACCACTAGCACCAGCAGGGACACGCTTAGAACCCTGCAGAGGTCCATCAGGAAGGATAATGACAACAGACCATACAACAGAACTCCAAGGTAAAGATGTTTCAGGCTATTTCTATAGTTATATATTACCCCCCAGATATCTGTGCATCAAACAATGAAACCACAGTTTTACAATAGAGTTAATTTAATAAAGCTGCAAAGCCAGTGCTGAAAGTGGACAGATCTGGGCTCTCTGTCTGGTTAACGTCAAACATCATCACCTGCTTTCCCAGTCTGACTGAAAACACCCCGCTCAGATCCTGCTGCAGCTGTCTCCTGAGATACAGTAACTCCAACTTTAAAACATTTTGTCTAAAGTTTGAACCATCTAACTGTTTACAGATGGTTCCACTTCCTTTCTGGATTGGTTCCGAAGAGGCCTCTGTGTTAGTGGACCTTCCTCACCATCGTATCCAAACCCAGTTCCTGCTGAGAAGACATCTGATGGGAGAGCTGGCCTCCCACATCCAACTGCCATAATGCTCCATCAACCAGTCCCAGAAGAAGAAAAATACAGCCAGCAACGTGAAGATCAGCAGCCCGAGAGCCCGTTGGAAGTTCAGAATACACGCTAATATCACCATCACAAAAAACGCTGGAAAGAAATTGCAATAGAGATATGAAATTGATTGGATAACATTTGCTAATGACGGTCACATTTTTCATAAACAGAGGTATAAAAAGTCAATGCACTCTGATAAAATGCCAGGTTTTCAAGTGAACTAATTAGAAAAACAAACTGAATACCTTTAAGGGAGTAAAGAAAATTAAAAGCTGGTTGTTTAAGTTGCCACACCCGTGAACTGAGACATTGCTGAAGCACCCTTTTCTTTGATCACAGCACTCGGCCTACTGGCATGATACGGCCAATAGTATCATGCCAATAGGCTTGGCAAAATTTTCTTTGTTGGTTTGTTTAGATAAGACATTTTGTTCTGAATCAGAATCCCACATTCCCCCCCAAAAAGAGAAAGAACGGAAGTCCTCTCTGATGCATTGCACTCTCGTGTTGGTACCTGTGAAACTACTTTCAATGAAGAAATAATAATAATAATAATAATAATAATTACCTGTTGCTAAAACTATCTTGACTACCAGGTTGATCAGATCTCTGTGCTGGTCCAAGTAATCCTGAAAAACCTTCATTTTCTTCAGTATGCCTGACACGCACGCACTTCTACACACACAAACACACACAAAGTGGAGAAGGAGAGAGGACGTGTGTGATGCTGCACATGTCGAGATTCGGCAATTCAGAGTTAAAGCTGTACCTTTCCTGCTGGTCTGCGTCTTTTTTTTCTTCACCTGACACTTGAGAAGTGCTGCCATCGTGCATTTGCATCGGCTCCTGCTCCTGCCACTGCCACACACAACAGCGTGACACAGCAGGGAATTGGAGAGCAAACTAAAAACTGCCTGTCTGGTGTCTAAATGACAGTCTGAAACTGTCTCCACCTCAGAGGAAAACCGACAGCTCACATTAACACACAGCTTATCTTTGTTTTTGTTTTTTTTTATAGCAAAAACTCCATTTTACAACCACTGTATTGTAATTAAAACTGTGTAGTTCAGTAGTTAGATGACAACCCACCTGTCTGAAAGGTCAGGTGTCTGACTCACCTCTGATGCAAAGGCCTCGTTCACTTTGCCGTGTCTTTGCCTCGCCTCCTCTCGCTCACTCAGCTCCATTGTCTTGTTGGCTGTATGGGTATGAATGTCTAAAACTAACTGGAAGTGCTGTTCCACGCACCTGCACATTAGTTCTACTCTCCCCGCCTTTACCTATTTTTTTTGCTGTTGTTGGTTTAGTCAAATGGTAAAATAATATTGACTAACCTCTCCGAGCCTTCTCTTTAAAGATGCATTAGACCGTATGCACCTTTCCACTTGTTCTTTCCTAAAACACCGAAAATATATGTACTATTTTGACCCATATGCAGGTTGGAAAACTGATCCGAACATTTGTCAAACTTTTGAAGCATGGAATCTCCTGGGGAGATGAAGTACGGTGGCCGACGAGGGCAATGTGCGTTGCAAAAGAGTAAAGGCCCTGCAAACACAGGAACGATGCAAAAACAATAACACCTAAAACAAACGCAACAGAAAAACGCCACAAGAGAAAAATGTTGCAATCATAGAAAATGAGGATGAGCAAAAATGTACAAACACAAAACAAATACGAAAACACACAAAATTCAAAAGCATTGCAAGTGAGAAATGCGGCAAATTCACTCCACACAGGAAGTTATTTGTTTGTGTTCAGCAAATTGAAAATGCGTTAATTATGACGCGTGTGTCAGGTTGAGTGCGTGGAGAGGACAAGAGGTTTGGGGGGGTAAGGGGAGGTGAGCGAGCCTAGTGGGCTGTTTGTGCACCATGGAAAGGGTTTGTGAGAGAACATTACGATGAAGACTCATATGCAAACACATTTATGGAGCACAGAATCGATTTTTGTTTGCTCAAGTGTAATTTCTTTTTCAAATATAGTTGATGTGCTTGCAAAATAATTTAAAAAATACGTGCTCAAAATTTCAAATTGTGCGCTCAGAACATATAATTGCTCGCTCAAGATAGTGGCACAAATACTGTATAATTCCATAGACTGAAGGCTCCCCCTAGTGGCCTAGTGTAGTACCGTTTTCCCGTCCCCACACCGCTCGACTAAATCAGGTTTGTGCCATGTCCTTGATTTTTTTTTTCTTCCTGATTTAGCCATTGTATTTATTCACTGGTAATTAAGTTGTTTTGTGTCATCATAATTAAACTTTCCAAAGCCCCCTTTCCCAGTCTTGTGCGCTTAGATTATCAGATGAAAAATTTTCAGGTCATCGGCGCTTCATATTTCCTAATCACCCCAGTAGCCACTAGAGGTCGCTGTTGTATAAACTTGACAGGGCCTCATGGCTGCTGCGTGCAGATTCCAAATTCATTTGAGTTCATAAGAAGCTTTATGATCCACACAACAGGGAATAAACACTGACTCAAAAAACAAAGGAGACAGAAGAACAAATTACTCAAATTTCAATAAAAAACACAGGAAATAAGAAACCTGGCAGAAATCCTGCTGATGTCAAGGCATTGAACTGTCAGTTAAAAGCAACTATTTAAGGTTAAGGTTAGAGACACTGAAGCGATCATTACATTTATAAAATGGAAACCAAGAAAACAAAAACAAAGGGAGTTTTTTGTTCCCTACAAACACCAGTGTTCAATGAAAGAGATGTAAATTAAATAAATGGGATTTGTGATGAATATTTCAGATTGGGAGATTTCAGAATTTAATCACACTCAAGAAGAGAGAGTGAAACTGTAAAAACACTATACTGGAACGATGACGTAGAAAAGGCCTTCGCTACATGACGTCATGCTGCTCATGGACACTTCAGGAAAATAATACAAGCAGAAACTCTGGCCACTGTGCATGATATACTTTTCTCAATATCAAACCAAAAATCAATTTTTGAATTAAAGTGAGCCTTTTGCGTGCACATTCTGGAATTTATGGGGTGAGGTAATTGTGTTTGTGTCATTCTGAAACAAATCCTGGAGTTGCTCTGCTCAGATAAATAAATGAAGCTTTGTAATTTCTAATGACTGCACTGGCAGTGAGCTTGATCTCTTTAAGAAAATGAAAAAGAGATGATAGTAAATTAAACTGACCTTGGTATTTCAGTTGATTTAGAGTACAGTGTTATGGGATATCCCTTTAAATAGTGAACATGCAAGCTTTGGCAACATCCACAGTGTAGTGCATGTGTTTACGGGGCTGTGTCAAGGGAACGGTTGTGTTTTTTCGCTTAGAGGAAGCTGGGTGGATAAAAGATGCTGCGACGATTCAGGGCAGACGCTTCAGAGGGGCCATTACCTGCTTAACCAGTCGAAGGCTGCCGATGGGGGTTCCAGCCTCTGTCAAATCTCTGAAGGCACCGGGACTAATTGGTACATTAGCTTTGACAATGCAATGCAGAATGTGCTCACCCCGCTTGCTGAAGCAGCCAGCACAGAGACAAGGCTCCATAATTACGCTCCTCTATTCAGCAGAGACGCCTGTGCGTCAGCAAACACGTCAGATTAGAGCTGCATATGGAGGCAGGCTGCCAGAGAGAGCCGGGGAGGAGGAATCCTCGCAGCTGAAGCCTGGTGGTCCGAGGCAGATGTTTTATCCCGCAGCCACTCTCCTGTCAGGTGACAGATGTCTGTGTAAATGTTCCAAATGTAGAATATTGCTTGGCTGTGAATGAAAAAAGAAAATGATTGGACAAGAAAATGATTGGACAAGGTATGATGAGGATGAGGTGAGCAAAACTCCTCTCCTTTGAGCAAAACTCCTCTCCTTTGTTCTGATGGACTGAGGTCTTTTCCATCAGCTCGGAGGGCCATGGAGGAAAACTCCATTTCTGAACGCGAGTCTGCTTCTTTAATCACGTTAGTTTTACTGTAATGTGCAGGGGACTCCATTCCAAACATATCGTTCTAAGATGTTTCCTGCTGATTAACTGCGCTCATGTCTTCTGACTAAACGCTCATCCATAACAACCAGATGATCATAAAGATGATCACAAAGATGTGAGAATGAGAGTGATGGTGCCAACTAGTCAACGTTGATGAATGGGCCCTTAAAGCTTGTAGATAAATCACATTTTTTAAACACAAAAGTAATCATTCTCTCTCAATCTCTCTCTCTATCTCTCTCTCTCTCTCTCTCTCT
>BJFM01000220.1:333720-344428 GCA_016586285.1 Arothron firmamentum | reverse complement strand
GAGAGAGAGAGAGAGAGAGAGAGAGAGAGAGAGAGTTGCATGCATCCAGCAGCCTCTGTGCCGGTGTGATCCTGGCTGACCAACGGGGGAGTCTGAGGGAAACTATCTGGAAACCGACGACACGCATTTGCGTTTTCCGTCCCTCTCTGCCGTTCCTCTCCTCGCTGATGGTTTTCCCGCCGCCGTCTACACCTCAACACCGGATTTTACTTTGAGCCCGTGTCCTGTCTCCTTGCCTGGCGGATCAGCCAACCTGGGCCGGGTCGTGGAGGCTGTTTCAGCGAGCCTTTATAGCTGAAGTTGGCATCCTAAAATGAGCGCATGGGGACCCGCGAGCGGGGCTGCGTCCTCGCCGCGGACAAACTCGGGGTCGTGGCGGTGCTTGTGGTGGGGTTTGTTAATGGTTATCGGGATGCCGGTGGGTTCGGCAGATCCGTGGATGTCAGCTGAGGCATGCCCGTCGTCCTGCTCCTGCAGCAGCACCAGGATCTCCTGCGTGGACCCAGAACGGGGCATCAACGCCTTCCCCATCCTCCAGAGCGAGGCGGAGATGGAGAACATCACCGACATGTGAGTGAAAAAGCTCCTAAAATCCTCTCATTTGTCAAGCTTTTCTCACTTTTCCCATACACAACCTTCACCTGTGTTTGGAGGTGACGGACACGTCCTAGCAGGAGAATCCAGAACCAGTCCGTATTTTAACATTATGTAATGAGTGATAATCAGATGCATGGACCTCCAGTAAGACATGGCTGCAAGTGTCGCCTCACACACGCGGGTTTGCACGTTTAAACCGGATCAATCGGCTTGGAAACAGCTCAGGGATGAGGACGGACTTTATTATGACAGCCAGACAAAGCCCAGTTTGTGTTCTGGCGCACGGACGCGCACACTACTGTTTAAATATTAACACAGAGCACCCCCCCCCCCTTTTTTTTTTTTTAAATCTAATTTTTTTTAATTAAAAAAAAATATTGTTTTAAGACAATTCATTTTTATATTATTTTTATCCGAGTCTTTCAGCAGCAAAGGCAGGTCACGTTTTTCTAGAGTCAGATATTTAAATTCACAATTCAGCGGTATATTAACAACACATTGAGATGAAAAAATGTGTCATTTATAATGACGAAATGCACTGATTTGATCAGTTTTCCTGATATTGGTCAGTGAGCGTAAAACACAATTCCAAACGACCTTGCCATAAACCTGCTGCCTCAATCCCAATTCTGTGCTTACTGGGCCACCTTAATGGTCATTTTTATGACATCATCTCATCAGCACAGAGTGTAGGGGCCCCTCTTTAAATCAGTGCCAAAGTAGCACCTTAAATTAGGGCATTATTGGAAATAAGAAAGGGCAATTGTGACTAAATGACAGAGATAATTGGCCGGTTTGTGGGTGGTGGCTCTTGTGTTAACACGATTAACACGAGCGTGAAAGTCCAGTGCTGTCATTGTTCTGTCATTACTGCAAAATACACAGATCGCAGCAGTGTAATGGAGGCATTTAACTCATTCTTTATCAAACCCCAGCACAGATGGAGTGATGATGGATGGATGTATGATGGATGGTTGCTGGGATGGATGCAGGGATGGATGGATGAATGATAAACCAAATAAACCAAATGAGTAATCTGTTTTAAACAAAACAAGACTCATCATTGATGCTTATCTCTCAAGGCACATGAATATCAGGTAATGTTTGAAAATGAAACTTTTAGTGGATTTGATTTAGTTTTCATTTGCAGATGTGTGATTTCTTTTATTTTTTTTTTAACGGACTGATTACACTGAAGGCCGCTGACAACTAAATTATAGCTTCCAGCCAATCAGACAGTTTGTGTTCAGTAAATGGGAAATGTCTTGTAACGACCTTGTGATTCAGACAAATCAAGTACGCCTGAAATCAGGGAGTCAGCGATGTGCTCCTTTTCTGTGGGAAATGGTTGATTTGCTTCCTCCTGGAAGTTTTCCCCCGTGTTCTATATTTTGAAACTATACAGCCTGATTGACCTACAGTTTGGAGCTGCTCATTAGTAACAAAAGTGGCTTCCTCAAGTACAAATGCAGAAACGGCTGGAGAAGTCTGGGCTTTTGTCTCCGTGCACCGACTTCCCCCTGTGGGTCCCATTTATCAGCTGCAGTCTGACAAGAGCCTTTTTTCGTTTCATTTCAGACTCCAAAAACACAAGGTTATTATGTTCACTTTGTCTCGTTGAATTGCTCATGTTTGCTCCCTCTCCGTTAAACAAATGTGCCTCTCCTGACCCGCGCTTGTATCTCCTGACAGCTACATTGTCAACCAGAGCAGCTTCTCCTCCATCAACGACAAAGACCTGCACTACTACAAGAATCTCAGGAACCTGTGAGTCTGTGTGGCCTGCTCAGACTGTTTACACACTCAGATCTGCTCTAACGTCACGTAGTTCAGCTGCCATCCTATCAATAATGCAGCTTACCTTATTAATAGTCCTTGTGATTTGACTCTGCTCAAATGTCTCATTTCATCCAGTCGCCTGGCCAAGATCAACTCTCTTATGATAAAGCACAGCAAAGCTTCCAGTATTGTTTGGTTGAAATGAAAAAATCTGTTCAGGTTAATAAAACAAGCAATATTCAAAGCATCTTTTGTTCCGCATGGAAAAATCCAGTCTGTCTGACATCTGCTGTATTTACAAGATACTCAGAAATGACTCAATCCAAAAAAATTTTACACGCCGCTAAATTATTGAAATAAAAATGTTGTCTTACTCATTGATGTGGGGCCAAAAATGTTTGATGGTTCCAATCAAATTTAACAACTTTGACTTTAAAACTGCAGTCTGTGGTTATTGTGTAGATGAGTGAAGACAAAACTCTTATATCAGAAAGATTCAGGTAAACTAATATAAACTAAGCTCAGCTGAGTTAAGATAATATCTTTAATATCCTTTAATGAGCCCTGGAGTAATTATTATCAGGATATATGAATGAAATTACATTAACTAACTCTTAAGGGAATTATACAAAATTTCTTTTTAAATTATTAACAGAAATAAAACCAAGAACCCAAATACACTTTCATGCAGTCTACTGTTTTTACAAGTTTACAAAGCACTGTGTCACTGAGTCAGCTTTATCTGTGCGTTCAAACCACTCAATTCAACTCATCTCTTTGTCTTTTAAAATCAAAAGGTTGCTTGAATCTTGGCTGATGTGGAAAAATGTTTAAACTCATTATCATTTGCGTCTTGACCCTGGCTTGTTAAACTCTCAGAATCACTTTCTCCAAGTTAACCCATCTTAACCATAAAACGCAAGTTTGGTGCAAAAAGATGTTTTTGTGGCTTGGTTGTTGATTAATTGCTGAACGATGTTGTCTTTCTGTCAGAACGGTGATCAACAGCAGGCTAACATACGTATCAAAGCTGGCCTTTGAGAACAACATCAAATTACAATACCTGTGAGTAAATACATTCTTTAATGTATCTTTAATTGTATTAGATTATGTTACAATCTTAACATCTACTTGGCTAAAAATGTTGCACGGTAGCATTGTTCTGTTGTGGTTAATCACCTCCTGATGTTTGATTTTACATCCAGGAATCTGAAGGAGAACAACTTGTCATCGCTGTCCTGGAGGATATTCCGACACCTCAATATGTCCTATTTGTGAGTTCAGTACCGGTTTTCCTGCTGTTCGCCTCCCAGTTACCAACACAGTCTAAACTTGTGAAGGGTTCAGACTGAAGCTCTATACTCATGCCCACATCGTCTTGCGTGGAGAGCAAAAAGCGGCAAACTGCCTGTTTCATACAGCAGATGTGAGCGTTGCATCAATCAAAATCCCTCTGCCAGACTACAAATGTGGGGATTTCCCAAAACACTGAACTCGTTCTTTAATATTTGCTGCCACTGCCTTGTGCCGCATAAATGAATTTTTCTTCAACATAGCAGGATTCTGTCTTGCTTTATTGTTTATAGTTTGTAACTTGCTCGCATGTGTGTGTGTGTGTGTCTGCGTGTAGGTTCCTGTCAGGCAACCCGCTACACTGTTCCTGTGAGAACATGTGGATCAAACTGTGGTTAGGAGAGGAAGCAGACGCTCAGGAGCTGCGCTGCATCGAGGATGGAGGAGGACGCAAGCTGCTGTCCAGACTGACACTACCTAACTGTGGTGAGGGCACACACGAACACACACACATGCACACACACACACACACACACACACACACGTGGACACACAAAGGTAATGTTTCCCAATGTTGCCCTTGTCTTGCATGACTTTGCTGGTTTGTGTTTGCACACAAGTTCTCGACAGTTTACCCGTCTATCCTGCGGAGGCTGCACTTGTCATTCCCTGTATTGTGATTTCCCCAGAGACCACGTAGAATTAAAAGCTGCTGCAAATCTGCAACTAAATGAATGCGTGCGTTCGGTTCGACTTCCGCTGGATGAAAAGACCTTGACGCCAAACTGTCCGACATCAATTCTGAACTGCAGGGATTTTTCCCAAGTAAATGAAAATTAGCTGCCAGATAGAGACGAGCTGAATGTGTGATTTACAGCGTGTGTGCCAAGTTAGAAGCTATGTAAATTTATAGAGTTGTTCTGGGCATGGCCTGTGGGTGCTAAAGGTCACCTACAGGACACTGTCGAAACAGAATACATCAACGCATCAACACCTCACTGGCTTGAGGGGAAATATTCCCTGCATGCACCACAGCAAAAAGAAATATTATGAAGACCATCTGTATTAGTCCTGTAGCCCCGCTGACCTGCTCTCTCGTGGCAGATTTAATTTCCTTTTTCTTCGGGTCGTCATGTTTCACTGACGGAGGAAGAAATTCTTTCTGGCCTTGTGGGAACCTACATGTAGACACACACATCTGCAGCACAACAGCGGTACCATTTTCTCATCATACAGCGGGATCAGAAAACTTTTTTCATCTGCAAAGCAACAGCAATAACCACGTTTTAGGGATGAAAGGCACAAATGTTGTGTCTTTGTTTAAGGTTGAAAGAAAAAAAATTCTGAAATCTCTATGCAGTGATTTTTGTGGGGGTAGGAAGGAAGGCTGCTGTGCCTTTGACATGGGCCAGAACTTTTAATGCATCAATGGGAACGCCCGAACACATTGATATAAGTACGCTTTGATTGGACTTGGAAGAGTCTGATTTCTTGGTGCGTCTTGTGAGACTAATGTGACTTTCTGAGGACGGACTTGTTCAGCCTGGAGTTCAGATCATCCCAGCCTATAGGAAAATGCATCCAGTCAGATCCAGTTTCTTACTGTATAGAGCATATGTAGTGTCTGATTTAAATGTGTAAAACACACAGAAAAGCTTTTGAGGCCTAGACTGGAAACTAATGAATGCTCTCCCTCATAGCTAGAATGTGAATCTAAGAGAATTTTGGTTGCCAATGACAGAGTCAGCGATCTGGTCTGAAATAGCTCAGGGCAGTCAGGGCTCACAGGACACTAACAATAAGTGAGCCTGCAGAAAACCGGCAGCGTCACTGATAACTCCCATTGATCCGCCCCCATGCCTCCCTTCTCTTCCATTAGCAGAGGCTATTTCTGGCACTTGCACAGTTACAACGGGGGTCCCTGGAGAGCTGGGCAGGGGACCCCCCTGGAAGAGTGACACATGAGGAGGAGAATGACATGGTGAGGCCAGGGCTACCAAATGATGCCCCAGGGCTAGCAGATGCCTCGGTGGGGTCTAAATGCTGGCCTGATTCAGACGCTGCCTCACTCAGGCTTTTCTTCCTCCTCTTTATGATGTGTTTTCCATCTGTCTGTCTGTCTGCATGACTCTCCCTCTGAATATTTGACACTTGAAGAGGGCACAAAGCAGAGGAAGGGCCCGGCGATGCCCCCAGGCTGTCACTGCTCTCTGAGGCTGCACACTCTCCGTTTCTCTCTGCAGGCTGTTTACTGCTGGAACTCTGCTCCAAGGCTAGCTCCCACTTCTGACCACCACAGAAACATTTTAAAAAGCCTGACGTGTTGTCCGTGCACAAAAGGAATAAATGTCTGGGTTGAAACAGTCTGCTGATGTACTGCAAAAAAAAAAAAAAAAAGCTCACAAAAACCTAAAAATGGTAATAATTGGAACCAGCTGAACAGGTAACATCTTGTTATATTCATCACCCAGCTTGTGTGTTACCTTTTTTGTCTTCTATTTCTGTTCCCATGCGCTCTCTACCTGAATCATCTTTCTTTGCTCATCCTGTCTGCTTTCATGGTCATTTTCAGCTCATTTGCAGAGACTCAGGTGACAAAATGCAGTGATGAACACCCAGAGAGTCCAGATGGCTCCTGTGGGCAGTATGTTCTATTAATGTGTGAATGTTCATTAGTCAAACAGAGAAAAAAGTGAACCAAAACAGAAAGTGTTCAATGCTAGTTCACATTAAATTCTTTACTTCAGCATTGTTGAGCTCATGTTAAAAGAAAGCTGGAAATAAAAAAAAAAAAAAAGGTTAAAAGAACAATTGACCACCATTCTGATGAAACATTAGGGGAAAAAAATGCTCTTTAGACAACACATATTTCTGATCTACATGAATGGAATACCTAATTTTAATCTTTATTTACAACATAGTATAATTTATTAATAACAGCGTAACATCAATCAGTGGAGATCCAAATCTTTAACCCAATGAGGTTTTGATTCTAACTACCTACAACATCTGGACCTGCTCCTGATGAAACAAGCATTGATCAGCTATCCTACAACATGACAGCGGTGGGTGTGATGATAAGTGATGTGATAAACATTTTTATGGACCAGAGGGAACCCTGGGTCTGGTGCACTGGCACATGGTCTGACCATCACTGACCCACTGCCAAGCTGGTCATGAATACTCCCCACAGCTTCTTCCATTTTGTGTGTGTCAGATGTGCTCAGTGTGGACCATGCTAATAGCACATCTGCTCATCCTGGTGGTTTCTGGCTGCACGCGCCAACCTTGTAGAGCAGATACGTGCACAAGGGTGGTTTGTTGGACATCAATTTGCAGGGCTTTGGCAATGCTTCCTCTGACCCTTCCCTCCCTTGCTTAAAAGTAACAGATAGTGGTCCTGCTGCTAGGTGATTGACCTCCTCTGGCCCTCTCTACCTCTGCTGGTCTACTGGCCTGTCTCCAGGTATCTCTTACACACTCTGGTTTGGAGGCGTATAAATTTGCAATCCAGGCAGAACTGCTCTAGCTAAGGTACTTCTGTGGTCTGCACGACTCTGTAAAAATGTAATGCAGCCAAGAATCAGCCAGAAAAATGAGGAGAGGATAAAGGTCTGTTGCCACCACCTTCAAAACCATTCCTTTGGAGGGGCTGTCTTATTGATTGCCCCTCCTTTCCGCCTGTTGTCCAAACCATTTACACAACAGCAGGATTCACATCCTAACTGGACAGACTGATATCCCTGAAGTGTAATTGACTGGGAACATCTGTCCACTAACCTAAAGTCTTTCTACAAAGAGCGCTAATGAACCTCTGGGTCATATTCAAGAAATGACCTCTTTGGTGTAACAAAACAAGAAGGAGATTGAATCTGAAATCTTCTGCTCAGGCACATGAACCAATTTATTTCAATATTTCATCAAACCGAGTTTTTTTTCCTCCCTGGTAATGAAAAGAAAAAAATAACGTTTTTTTATTCAAGAGACATGAGCTACAAAGGCAAATGGACATCCTTTAAACAGACTGACAAATGGAAAGTCAATAGTCTGTGAAAGACTTCATCTGCTCAGATGTTCTGTGTCTCCTCGTTCCAGTTTGCCTGAAGAAACTGTAAAAAAAGCAGGTTTATGAAACCCACCTCAGCTCCTTCATCATGAGCTCTCAGGGTGACAAATGTTGAGGTGAATGCAAGTTTAATAATATATTCCTTTGTCTTTTCTCCTCTGCCTGCTCTATAATTTCTCTTTCTCTCCTGATCCCACCTCTCCTCTGAGGACTACAAAGAAACCTCCTACAATAATGTAGAAACATTATGCTCCATCTATTGTTGCGCTTCGGTCATTTTAGCTTTCAATCCGAAAAGAAGCCCATGTTTAGCCTTCAAATTTGAGCTGAAGGCATCCTTCTGAGGCAGTTCTATGCCGGTTCAAATCCTTGATGTCAGGCTTGCAATTCACGGCACAGCCACAAAGCTTGCTGCTGCCCAACGAGGCCCGGTGCTGTAGCATTTACACTTTCCCTCTTCAAGGTTAGATTGTTATCTTTGAATATAAAATAGGTATTAATCATTTTTACAGAACCGCCATGCAGCCCTGGTTAATGCTAAAAGCTTCTTTAAACAGCTTCACATGATTGAATCAAGAATCGCTCTGGGTTTAGGAGATGGAGATGTGTCTATGACACAACCACCAAAGCATTCAAAAGAACCAGCTGAGCACCATTAAGGCACCTGTTTAACTGTTGTCGTCTGGTTTAACTTTGCATTTTTTATAAAAAAACAAAAATAAGTTGCTGCAGCTGTCCCTCGTAACTGAAAGTGATGCAGAAAGAGGACATGTGAGTAGAGGGACAGTAGCACCAGACAATTTGTAAACTTTGGTTTTCTTTCCTAAAACTAACGTAATATTGTTCCCTGTTTAGCATCGCTCAACTGCTCCTATCGCCCAGATGCTCACACTTTGGCTACAGGTGTGCCACAGCGCAGACCAGATGTTTTAGCCGTATTAGAGAGAAATCTTCCTGTACAATGTCTCATCTGCCCTCAACAAGCTAACATGTTGTGTTTGGACAAATCTGAGCATGATCTTGGTCTATCAGAAAGTCATGGATGGCTGGGTTTGCAAAGCTGTGAAAATAATTTATCATGAAGCTGCAAACCCACATTAAAGCAAAGGGGATTTCTGTAGTTTCAGTCTGATTGTGCGTGCGTGTGTGCGTGCATGTGTGTGTGTGTGTGTGTGTCTCTGAGGCAGAGCTGCTGATTTACTGATGGTCTGTTAAGATATGTGGTTGTGATATGGCAGCTGGCCTGTCACCAGTGAAATGGCTGGGTTTTTGTGCGTCTGCCTTTGATTGAGTAGGTTGCCGTAGTGATAAGCGGGTTGCCCCGGTGATAAGCATTCTGTCGACAGACAGAGAAGGAAGAAGAGGAGGGGAGGAAGAGTAGGTTTGATAAAAGGAGAGGATAGTTTGATAAGAAATCCTGCTTTTATCTGCAGTAGCTCTCAACACCTATTTCTTCTCTTCTTCTTTGTCATCACATTTTTCTTCTTTTTCCTCCTCATCCTGCTGTTTTCTTTCTTGTCTGCCAGATCCACCCTAAGTTCAACTCAGATCCACCCTAAGTTCTTTTCCTCAATTTCCTCTTCTCCGTCATATGTTAGTTGCATTTCCTTTTCTTCTTTTTGTACTCATGTAGTACTCATCTATCTTTGCGTTCTTGTCTTTTTTCCTTTCCTAAAAATTTAGAGGCAGGAGAGAAAAAGGGCAGCTCACCCTACTGTCAAAATGGCTCAAGGTTAAAGTAAATAGCACAAATCTTATTTTTCTCTCAGACATTTTGGTTGACATACTTTTGGTCCCAAAAAAAAGATTTCAGCTATTAGACTTGTCTTCCTGTTCAGAGTGATTTTGCATTGGACAATTGCATTTTTTTGCTAGTTAAATGTCTTTAAATAAATAAATTCTAACAGAATATTTGTATAGGAATCATTTTATGTAAAGATTACACTGCTATTGACAGAAAATGTGGGTCAAATTACTGAGTAAGTGGATCACACAAAGAATCAGACTCCTGAACTTGTATTTGTTGTCACTGGTCATTTATAATAACCCTACAGCTACCCAGCAAAAAACACTTTATTTCTTTATTCTCCATTATTTTTGTTTATGATTATTCTTTTAATACAAAAGAATCTTCCTGGTTCTTTTGTATTAAAGTTTACACCCGTTAAGACCTGAATCATATCAGAAAACCCTTGTGTGTTTGCAGTTTTGCCTCCAGCTCCTCTTCATGTTTCTGTATTTTGTTTGTGTTTTTGATCCTCTTAAAACAGGAGATAATTTTGGGAAGGCAGATTGAGCCCTATTGGTCAATCTCAGGTCACCTGCTGGTCAGTGCACACACACACACGCACACACACACACACACACACACACACACACACACACACACACACACACACACACACACACACACACACACACACACACACACACACACACACACACACACTTGGTTGAACAGAGACTTCAGACTATGTCACAATGTCAATTTACTACTTGAGCTGAAGATGTGCGAACAATCGGTGCAGCCATCAGTGTGATTGAATTGATACTTTGTTCGATTGGGGCCAGTCGGCTCAAAGTCAACACAGAGAAAAGGCAGACTGGGTTTGGCAGACTTTTCTGTTTTTGTGTGTCCTTTATTTCTTATCTGGTAGTGTGCACTCTCTTTCCCACTCTTATTGTCCAATTATTATGTTCTCAAAAACAGTGGTTGGGCGTGAATTCATCTTTTCTTTGGCTTTTATCTCCTCTTTTCTCTCCTTTTTGTATGTAGAGGTTCCCATGGCAACACTGAGCCCGTCCAGGGTTACTTTAAAGGAGGGTGAAAATGTGGACCTTTCCTGCACTACCTCTGGTGAGCCGGCACCTGACTTGATATGGAGCACGGCACTGGTGTCCAACTATGAGGTTTGTGCACACCAACGCTCACAGGCACACACACACACACACACACACACACACACACACACA
>BJFM01000220.1:302846-333636 GCA_016586285.1 Arothron firmamentum | reverse complement strand
CACACACACACACACACACACACACACACACACACACACACACTGGTGCAAGCTTCAACACTTCATGTGTGTCCCTGTGTTTGCAGATCAGAACGTCGGGTCAGATTTCAGTGCTGCGACTGTCCAACTTGTCATCGCTGGACCACAACAGCAAGATCAGCTGCACAGCCGAGAACATTGTTGGCGAGAAGGAGTCCTCCCTGCTGCTGGATATACTTTGTACGTTCCCCACTTGACAGCCCTGAACCAGACCACATTACATCATCATTATAGAAACAGGAATCAGGATCATTTCATGTTGCAAAAAAACTCATTTTTAAGACAATAATATGACCTCGGTTGTCATGACCTGCTTTGTCTGCTGTTGATGTGTGAATTTTTCCTTATGATGCCCAGTTCCTCCTAAAATTACTAAACTGAGCGATGCGATCCCAGACCATCACTGGTGCATCCCTTTCAGTGTGTCAGGTGAGAGATGCGTGGTGTCCTGTCATGAGGAAGTTGCTGCAAATCTCGCTACACCATCAAGCAACACAGAGTAACTGTCTAAATCAGTTAGTCTCTTCCTTCCGTTTACCTCATGAACTCACCAGGAAACCCAAAGCCGCATCTGGAGTGGCTCCTGGATGACAAACCCGTAACGGAGGGGGACTACATCATGACGCTGATCCATGACATCACTGATAGAGAATACCATGGCTGCCTGCAGCTGGACAGCCCCACACACCTCAACAATGGCCACTACACACTAATAGCTAAAAACGTGTTTGGGACGGACCACAAAGCGGTGGAGGCTCACTTCATGCACAAGCCCTGGGAGGGTGAGGAGAGAAGATTCACATCTCAAAGTCATGATATCAGGCCACAGAGATCGTTGTGTGATAGATTTTAATTTTCCTTTTGCCGATTTGTTACCTTGATGTGCAGGAACTGAGAAGGAACCTTACTACTACGGTGAGTAAAGTTCATGATCCAAAATTTTAATGTCTTTTCCATCACATTTGTTCATATCTGTATTGAGATTGGTGTTGTTTATGTTTAACATCTCATCATTTCCGTCTCTCTGAAAATAAAATAATTACATTTAGACACACTCTCTCTTATTCTCTTTTTTCTCAAGCTGCTGAGGGTGCGTCAAATACCAACACATCCTTAGAGCTAGGGATTAGGGTTGATACAAGCTGTTTTCCACACTGTGGCCTTGGTGTCATGCATGTCAGATATATTTTGTTTGTGTATTGTTTCTGTGTATTGGATATGTTTTTGAAACACGCTCATAGAGGAGGCATGACTGATATTATATTTTTCAAGTGCATGCTGCAGAATTTATAACTGAAGGTCATTAATGTGTCGGTAACCTGACTTGTCATTGTTGTCTCTTTCTCCAACTTCCCGTCGTCGCCTGCAGACCTAACCACAGGTACTCAGACCTTTCACACTTGCAAATCCTAGTGATGAAAAACCTACAAATCTTCGCTTTGTGGCAGATTTCGCATAGACTGACGTGTTTCGCTATAGTTTTCTCATTATCAAACTCATTATCTTTTGTCATCTCTTCTGCAGAGCCCCCAACTCTGGACCCAACTGAAGACGGATTTGCAGTAAGATCCATAATACAGTTATCAATTGTCTCTCTGCTGGTCGTCTCAGTTGATTTTATAATTATTGACTGTGTCCGTCCCAAAACAACAGAGCTCCATGTTTCATGAGTCATTGAAGCCAACACAATACGGGACATGATCAAGTGTGTGTGTGTGTGTGTGTGTGTGTGTGTGTGTGTGTGTGTGTGTGTGTGTGCGTGTGTGTGTGTGTGCGAGTGTCTGTACTAGTGGCCTCAGCATGTTTCCTTCTTGCGCAGGTCTACGTGGTGGTGGGCATCGCTGCTGTCGCTTTCACTGGTTTTCTTCTAATGTTGGTGATTCTCAAGTTTGGAGGAAACTCAAAGTTTGGCATCAAAGGTGAGTGGTCCATCTTTTCTTTCATCATCAATTTCCATCGTGTTTTAAAAGGAATCTGTCTACTTTAAGGTGGATGGCTTCATGGATCCATCAGAAATACAGCCGTATAAAAATCCATATCTTAAACAAATAAAGTGATGTGCCTCTCAATCGCTTTACACAAAACATAAATTTGGCATTTCATATTGGGCTTAAAAAGTCCAGAAAACATCTATCTCCCGAAGGAAATTGTATATAAGCTAAATTATACCATAAGAAATGCATGAATCCATCTTTTCATGGTGTCTTAACGCTGCTAAGTAAACACGTTGACTAAACTGAACATCTTCAGTCTTGCTCACATGAAACTATGTTGCTTTTATTCTTCAGCTGAAAGTGTAACTAATATCTGTTTTTCTTCCAATGTTTGTCACACTGACATACTAAAACTGATTTGTAGCTGTTGTGCTTGTTTAACTTGGCAGGTATATTCTCATTCTAAAGCCATTTCTTTGTGACATATTTAACGAACATCTGGTCATTGTGTTTTCATTGACTGATAAGTGTTTTAGAATATTGAGCTATTAGGGGGGTGTAACACCACATGATAAGGGAAAACTAACCATTTTGATTCTGTTGGGTCCACGCTGTAGTGAAGACGATGTTTGTATATACGTGTGTGTGGCCCAGCTTGAGGTCTGGTATTTTGGTGATTGATTGATTTATGGTTCCCCCAGAGCGGTGTGGGGTCCTCTGGTTGAACTGAGAACGGTTCCTCTGACAGTCATCTGCATCGCCTCACGTGTGCTCACTGCTCAGTGTGTTTCTCCGTATCTATTTGTGATTTCTTGCATCTTGAAGCATGGTTGCATTCAATGTGGATGGTAGGTCACGTCATGGTTCTGGTGATTCTTTGCCATCCTGTCTTCGTTATTGAGTTCCTCCATCGTTCAGTTCCTCCCTCGGTGTGTTTTCCATTGGTATGCTTTGCATACATCCAGATGTGTGGAGGGAAACAGAGACAGTATTAACAGCTGCCCCGCCCCCATGTTCATTGCAGCACTTGTGTGTTCTGGACCGGGGACCGCGGTTCTCCTCACCAACAGTAACATCACCTCAGATAGCACTTCATCATGGTAACAGTGGACCGAGTCACAAACACATGCCTCTAGATGCAGACTCCCCCACACAAACACGGTCAGCGCTGAAGGTTTTCTGATCTAAGTGTGAAGCGAGCGTCAGGGCTTGTGTCATCTATCTATCTATCTATCTATCTATCTATCTATCTATCTATCTATCTATCTATCTATCTATCTATCTATCTATCTATCTATCTATCTATCTATCTATCTATCTCTGATTTTGAGTCTCAACTCTCATCTGTCAACATCGCCTCCTCCTCGTTGCTTGACACACACGTTAGCGTACAGGCTGTGTATTACGCAGTAAATGAATTCAGCCCACTGATGTTAGTTGAGAACAGCTCCCCGTTTTTGTGGTGTCCAACTTGAGGGACTTTATGTTGCAGCTGACGATGCCAGTGTGTCTTCTCCAGTGTGACAGCGCAGGCACATGTAACAGCAGTGAGGTATGCTCCCCTTTAGGGACACAGAGCAGTTTTCATTCAATTCCACAAAGAAGAAAAACAAGAAAACATGCTATAAACAGAGACGCAGGAAGGACACAGTGTGAAGAAAAGCAGAGATCAGGAAAGAGTTGGAAGGACTCTTTTGTCCACTTATCAATGATTCATCAATAGTGCAGGTTTCAGTTTTCCGTTTGGTGGAGTCACACTCTCCCTCGCTCTCCCTTCCTCCCTCCCTTGCTCACATGCACATACAGCTCCTCAGTCTTGATCAATCAATATGTCACCCTCAAGGTCAGCACAGCTCTATTCTAGGCCGTAAGCGTTATTGAGCATGTTCAGCATACCCACCACCTCCCCAACCTCCTCCAGCCTTTTTTCCTCCACTCGCAGAAGAAAACAGAGTTCTCCTCCAGCTCTGCTGCTCATCTGCAATCAACAAAAAGAGCGAAAAAAGTTTGAACATTTTCAAATGTATAAACTTATTTTAATATGTCCTAAATTTCTTATTTTAATACAAATTCTCACCATCATCTATAATAAATTAATTTCAATGTAACAAAAATTTGTGTATTTATAATGCCTCAGATGTGGTTGATAGAGCTAAATCAGCACATCCTAGATCTAAATCAGCACATCAGACCAACACAACATCCTTTGTTCATTATTAAAAACTGAACTATTAAACTATTATAAACTGATCTGTAATTTCTGAATTTATTTACAGTCTTGTAACACGTAAAATAAACCACTGAAGCTCCAATTGACTAATATTAGAATGCTAAAAGAGGGGGTGTTTTCAGTCTGGTGTTTATGATTTCACTGATTTTTTTTTTTTTGAGGATTCCTTTGTTGAAGCCTGAAGAATGCCTGTGGCAGATCCTCGGGGCTCGGACTGGAGCGTGTGTTCAAGTGCCGTTTTTCCTCCTTTCCTTTTTCACTGAATGTGTAAACATTTAGTGCTTATTATTGCTGCATAGGATCAATTTTGCACCGTTGTCTTCATCAAGGGCGAGTTCAAGTTTGTTCATTAAAGAAAAAGAAAGTGAACTTAAATATTCCATAAAGGATCCATTCACATTCCAGTTTTTCCCTTTTTTCTGAGATAGTAGCACATTGTTGGTGGACAGGGAGCTCGAGCTTAGAGCCCATCAGTCGACGTCGCAATGTCAGAGACTCCATTGTGCGGGGTCTTACATCATTTCCTGTGCGGTTCCGGTCAGGCTGACCTTTGCAAACAGTCAGCGCAGTGACAGATTGCATAGTTGGAACTTGCAGTTCCATGTGGGAACAGAACGATGAATTAGTACAATTTCCACAGCCCGCACGTGAGAAATGGCCACAATTTTGAGGCTTTTTAAGTTTGTGTTTGGCTGACTGTCGGTCTGTCGGGGGTTTTACATGCATCGGAGCCACGTCCATCTGCACGTCCATCTGCCTTTTTATTATTTATTTTTTCCCTTTTTTGACATTTTCCAAGAGCCTCCTTTTCAGCTTAGATTTGAACATTAAAGTAGTAACATAAGTAACCCAGTTAAAACATACTCTTCAGATTCTTTCATGTCATTTTCTCAAATATGGTTAGACATTGGACTGTGACTGGAAAATCACAGAGTACATTTTACTGTTTGCTTTGGAATCAACATTAGACTTGAAAAATCTGCAGCTTTTCTTCATCTTATATACACTAAAAACATGCCCACACTTTCATGTCTATGAAGCATCCACGATTTTAATCGCCAGCAACTCACAAATGCAGCTTTATACTGTGCACATTTTCCTTTTGTTGGCCTGGCAACACAAGCTGTATCCCCTTCTGTCTGTTTCTGGACTCCGTGGGAAAGCTGATTTAAGTATGCTTTCCATCACAGCTGTAAAAACACTTTTGTGAAGCCACAACAACCAGTGAAAACAGGAAGAGTTGTCCTGAGCCGTGAGGCAGACCGTGGGCGAGGAAAATGCTGGGGGCCGCTCGTCAGATAAGACACACAGACGGGATGTGGAAAATTGTTTTGGCAAAAAATGCCTGACACCCCGTTGTTCTGTAATACATTAGTACTAAGGAGTGTTCTGACAGCAGTCTTTGAATGCATCTCTGGCTAAAACCGTCCTTCTGCAGTTTGTCAGCTGAAACGATCCGATTCAGATCGCCAGACCAGACAGCCTTTAGGAGAACAAGTCCAAACATCTGATCTGTGTTTGTGTTGCGGTTCGTACGTCACGTCTGCGTGTTTTTCTTTTCTTTTCAGTCGGTGTGACAGGTCCCTTTGATTGTCCTGAAAATGTCAGCGCTGCCAGAGTGTGTTGATGTTGCATCAGTGGGTGTTTCTGTCTTGGCAGGACAGAGAAAGTCTGTATGACATGATCTATGTTAATGAGCCTTCAGCTATCGATCATCAGCTGGCACGTGCCAGGCAGACGTCTATGCACAGCGGTCGAGGAACAGTGGACGGTGGGGCGGCTGCTGAGTGTTTGGATACAGCACTTTAACAGATAGAGGGATTATTGATTGACTGATTGATCACCTGCCTGTCCAGACTGAGCCAAGAGGCCTCTGTCTGTTTTAGCTATTCCTCCCCATCATTGCCTAAAGCTTCTTCTCACAGCTCTCCTCTACTGAATGTGTGTGAGAAAGTGTGTGTGTGAGGAATAAATGTTTTGGATGCAATGACACAATTAAATGGCTACATTTCTTATTTCGAAACTTAATCTTCGTTTATCAAAGTAAAACAAACATTTTTGAAATAAGTCAGGCCATTTAACTCAATATGCAAGCTCCACATACTGTAGTTAAAGGTTAGTAGCCATAGTAACAAGGTATAATAAGGAGATTTTGATGCAATCAGGTAAGAAAAATTTTTAATAAGCTGCACTGTTAAGAGTAAAACAGAGTTTGGACCCACAAGCGGAAGCAGAAGTCCCAACAGTTGCAGTAAAAGTCTTTATTGAGCAAAAAGAAACGAACTAAAAAATCACTAGACACACTAGGAAAAAGTTTTACAAGAAAAACAAACTAAAAACACCAGCTTAACTAGGTTAGACTTCTTACAAGATAAACAAACTAAAAGCGCTAGATTGACTAGGTTAAACTGCTTTGGAATATAAACAAAAACCCAAGACTCACAAGGAGAAAAAAAACACAGAGAACACAAGGAGACACAATTGGGGAAATTCACAAGGAAGTGCAGCAAAACCAGCTGGAAACTTCTGTCACACGGCCTTGAGGGATCTGCTCTTAAATACTGACAGCGATCAAAATAAGATTCAGGTGTGCAGTCAGTCCAGGAAACGAAACGCAAACACAAACACTACACAGGAAACAGAACTAAAAACACACAAAATAAAAGCATCTGTCTGGAACCTTTACATGCTTATTAATATGGAGTATATAGATTTCACCTCAGGAGAAGGACGGACCTACAGTGGCTGCTGAGGAACAAGTCTTTCACACATTACAGTTACAGTTACAGTTACAAAATACTGACCAGCAATTTAACACAATAGCTTTGTTCTCTCTTTATCAGGTCAAATTCAGTTGTTGCATCAGTTGGTCCACGTACAATAAGACACATGTTGTTTGACACTGATGTTGTTGTGACTAATCTGATTAGTTGCAGTGTATTATCTTGGTTCATTTGAGCAGGTGAAGAATAATTTACAAAGCTGATTTGGCGCGGCCTGACATCTATCAGTCACACTCCTGTCTGTTTTTGACCACGGGTTTCGCAACAGCCAGCTGAGGAGAAGCTGGGGTGAACAGCCAACAAGACCTGAGAGAACCAATGATGCAAAAGCAGTTTTAGGAGAGGGAAAGAGAGAAAGAGAGAAAGAGAGAGAGCGAAAGCAGAGATAATGCTGAGTCAGTAGACGGAAGGCAGGCTTGGTTGCTAGAAGCAAAAATACAACAATGAAACGGTTCATAGATATGAAAACAAACATAATAGAAACAGTGACGTGAATTGGGATTTTATATCGGCGATGGTCCAGCAACGAGAGGCCAGTAAATCCTTTTACGTCAGAATGGCATCGTTTTCATCCAACACCTGTTAGCTGCTGTGGAAGAAAGTATTGGAGACGAAAATGTGGTTATGAAAAGAATGAGGTGCGCTGAAACGTGACAAGGTCAGCTGACATTGCCGTGGCATGCTGTTGCTATGGTAACCTGCGTCATCGCCAACCAGCACGGCCCAAAACTGAATAATCTACACTACTGGGGTCTTGAAGGCAGAGTGAATCACTGCCTTCACTCACTCACTCACTCTCTCTCTCTCTCACACACACACACACGCACACACACACACACACACACACACACACACACACACACACACACACACACTAACTGGAGCTAACAGAGACATCGAAATGTGAGCAGGCCTAACATGTCAAATCATAAATCCTGACTGAATTACTGCTGAATGTTTTGTTCTGTTGAACTGGTAAAAGTGAGTCATGGACTTAAAACCTTTTGTCATCGATATGGTTCTACGATATTTTGTCCCAGGCTGAGTTTGTAAACACAAAACTGGTGGAGTCTCTCTTTTTAAACATTATGCATAAAATCCAACCAGATCAGCTGCTGGTATCACCAGTATAACAGGCCCCACATCATCCCTGTGGTCGGTCACAGTCCTCCAGTCATGCTGTTTCAATGTAGCAGCAACCTTTGGTGTTCATTAGTTCCTGCATCGTTCACTCTTACGCTAATAATTGGAACCCGGAGTCTGGAGGGCGTGGTGATCCGTAAACGTGTTTACGCTTTCTCAGTTAACAGTTTGGGCTGGAGGGTCTCACTGCAAATGAAAATAATGAAAATAACACTTTTGTCTGGCGCGTCGTCCTTTCCTCGAAAACTGCCAGAGCACCCGGCCACATGGCATCCTGGGTGTTTGATGTGTGTGTGTGTTTGTGTGCGTGTAAAGGGAAATGCATTGTCTGCCTATGTGAATCGTGTTTGAACAGGCGATTGATTGAACAACTGAAGGCTGAAGTCAGACTTGTGATCTGTTTTGGATCAATGAACGTAATGTTTGGGCTTCCGTGAAAGGTCATGTCTCTCTCACTGTGAGAAAACATTTTTTTTTAACTGTTTTATAAAAATAAGTGCTGGTGCTCTGTTGTGGATATGTATAAAATATCAACTACTCTGACCTTTCCTGAAGCATCTAATAAATAAATTAATGACATGATCGTATGCGTACAGTAGACAGTGACGTGCTCACACCAGACTTTAGCTTTTTCTTTTGAGACAGAATTTACCTTTAGCTGCTTGAGATCTAAAGGAACTGCATCATCCATAAACTGGAGGTCCCCATTGGACTAATCTTTCTGATTGTAATGATTTTCTGGCACCTGAGGCACATGGACACTTTGTCCACTATGTGACTAATGACTGGACTTTTTAAAAAGTTTTAATTAGGAAACATTTCAGGCTGGGCATGTAAATGAGTCACATGTACAGCACGGGTGGGATTTCTTTCTTCTTTTTCACAAAATGGAAATTATGCAGCTAATTGGCAACAGTTATTTTCCTTTCAAAGTGAAAGAAGTGAAACCTAGTTGTAGTGTTTTTCCTCAGTCCAGGAATATGCACATTAGGTTAGTTGCAGGTCGAAACATCTGCTTTTTAATTAGTCTGAATGTAATTTTACATTCCTACACCTGGAGTTCACAGTATAGGTTATAGTATTTCTCACTATATATATTTCTCATTTCCTAATTCTTATAATTGACTATATTGTGAGTCTTCTCTATTGTGAGTAACATTAGTGTACTTTTACTAAAACTTTCTGTCCTGACACCTTTTTTCTTAACCCCAAATCTGGCACCATTTAACACATTTCCCTCAATATGGAAAATCAATGCAAGGATTTAAGGATTCAATTAGTTAGAAATTAGAAAATGATGATGACAGATTGTCAGTTAATTTTAGTTAAAAACCTAAATGAGAGTTAGTCAAAGAAATCCTTGTGTTTGTTCTCCAAGTTCAACATTACACAGTTACGTTGTAAATACTGACATTACCAGCAATTGGACCATTTTAGTATTCACATTATTATTATTGTGTTTCAACTGTTTGGTTTTTTTTTATGATTGTGTGTTTCCCTTCAGGGTGTGCATTGTTTCAGAACATCCCAGTGGAGGTGGTCTCAAACTAACGGGGATCGACAAACAGGAGGAGAATATTAAAAACAAATTCTAAACTGTGATGTTGATGCATCGAACCAAGAAAAATAAAGAGGTGTATGATGTAATTCACCACCATTTGAACAAATATACGAGATGGGACGCAGGCGCCTGATCAGCCAATCAGGAAGAGCTATCAGAAGCCTCCCATGCATTGGATGAATTATTCAGATCTGAGGGACTGAAACAACCATTAACCCACATCTCTGACAAATGTACACTGCTTCCGTCCCACGCACGTGCACGCTAACGCACTCGTAGAAGTTTAGGCTCATTAGAGTGAGTATAAAAGGGTGGGATTGATATGTAATGTGAATTCTGTTGGAATTTTACACAAGAAAAACAAATAAACATAATTTCTATTTCAGGGAATATTTTTAGGTTTTAAGTGCTGCAATAAGATTAGTTTTAAAGTGATTAAAGGGTAAAGCAAAAGCAGAGACACCACATCTCACGCTCTTTTTCTTTTTTCACCAAGAAACAACTCCGTACAGCTCACTACGTTCATTAAATTCACTGGGAAACAAACGAGACACAGAGAAAAAACTAAACCAAACAAAACATGAATAGTTTTTCATTTTCACTTCAGACTGTTTTTGAACTGTCCGTGTTGCTCACACAGCAAATAAACTGGCGTCCACCTCTGTGGCACGGTGGAGACAGAAACACGGATAAATACTTAAATTCACAAATGCGCTCATACATTAGTCATTACACCCATGTGGAGTGCTTAAGAAAGGTTATAAAGTATGCATGTGTACCTTAACTGTAGGTGGACTTTCACCTCCACGCCCTCCACCATACGTGCACATGTTAGTCTGTGTGAACCCCCACTGTGTATGTGTGTGTGTGTATGTGTGTGTGTGTGTGTGTGTGTGTGTGTGTGTGTGTGTGTGTGTGTGTGTGTGTGTGTGTGTGTGTGTGTGTGTGTGTGTGTGTGTGTGTGTCCTGTGATGGACTGGCGAGCTGACCAGGATGGATTTCTGCCTCTCACCCAGTGGCTGCTGGGATACACTCTAGTACAACCATGTAGGAATATATGTAACAGTAAATGGTTAATTAATTGAGTATTGTGTTAGTAGAGGGCTCAAAGCTGCCATAAAGTAAATCCCTTAGAGCAGAATTAACTGTGTTTTCAGATGGCTGATGTTGTAAAATGCCATTACCTCATCATTTAAGAAGTGACCTCAGCATCATAATCATTTAAAAAAAGAGGGGAGCATGCTTTTACATCAAATTTATGCCCCAATTACTGTTTAATAAAATTTTCTTTTAAAATTAGCATAATATTCAAGTACTCTATGTACATTTCCAGAAAAAGACATGTGTTTGCTAATTCCTTCTGGTAGTGTGACTTTTCCCCCTTCATTTTAATTCTTAAGAAAGGACAGAAAAATGAAGAATGTGACTGGTTTCCCCCTTTGTGGTGGGCTCTAATATCTTGTTGGCTGGTCATAAGAAAAAAAGATTAAAATAATTTGTGTCAAAGTAGATTACTTTCCCTAAAATAAACAAAGGGCAAATTAATTTAATCTTACAACATTGCTGGGTAAACGTGGGGGTGTTTTTGTATGTGTAAGAAAGAAGCTGTTCTTTACCAGTGACATGAATGTAACGTTAGTCAGGATGCTCAAATGTAGTAAAGCTTATTTTTGATACAAAATATGTTCCAAATAGTTCAAATGACTGTTGTTATGTTTGATGAAAAAATATTAGTTTGGATGAAGGTCACATGACATAAACTGGGGATATTTTAGAGGGATGTAAACAGGGATGTAATTTAGATTTTCTTACACTTTTAGTTGTGTAAGATAAAAAAGGAAATATTTCTAATACTGATGGAAGTTAGACACAGAAACTTTGAATGTTCTTTGTTTTTATATGTCCTTTTTTTTTAATTGTCATTATTTTCTGTTGCGTATTTCACCATATCATTTTTGGACCAGGATGCTTGTTTGTGAATTTCCAAACCTCTGTTTTTCATATACATTTATGATTTTATAAATTAATGAATTTAATAAATTAAATTTAATGCAGAATAAAGGCAGAGATGATCTGGAAGGATAGCATCAGTTCATTTAAAGTCTGTGAGCTGCTCTATACAACATTTTTTATGGCAGCAACAGTGTGTTTGTTTTTTTAAATAAAAAAATCATTTTTTGTTGTCCCTTCTGTCAGATGTGTGTGCCTTTTCTTTAAATTAATTTGTGTGTGTGTGCGTGTGTGTGTGTGTGTGTGTGTGTGTGTGTGTGTGTGTGTGTGTGTGTGTGTGTGTGTGTGTGTGTGTGTGTGTGTGTGTGTTTCTGTCTTCATTTGTCACATCAAAAGGCTCAGCCAGACACAATCAATGGAATTAAATATACTGTCTGTGCCACAGCTTTGAAATACACACCTTATTCAGGTCCTCTTTGAATTTTCTTCCTGTCATCATTACACCGTATTTCCTTTTCCCGTCAGCTGGTCTCTGTCATTCTCATGACATTGGGACTTCATAAAAGCAATTCACAGGGGGGGATTTATTCTGATTCTTATTTATTTACTTATTATTGGAAAAATTGTATAACCAAATGTTGTAGTTTGTTAAATTGTGATTGTAGATTTTAGCATCTGCTGACTGGAGTTTCTATCTCAGATGTCTTTATTTCTCATCTTGCTGGCCGCTTTGGAGTGGGTAGGAGGATCTGGTCCTGCAGCCACATAAGAAGGTGAAAGTGATATTTAAAACAGGAGTGGGAGAAAAGGGAGGATGTGAGAACAGAAGATGTCAAAGAAGAAGAAGAAAAAGAAGAAAGAAAATACCAGTCAGACAGCAGGAAGGAAGGGTCTATTTTTATTAGCGAATGATGCAGAGGAACTGGGAAAGTGATAGGGCTCTGCGTCAGGCCGAATTGAACATACCGAATCGTATGGACGGCCACCAAACTGCAGAGTGGAGGAAATCCTACCCTCTCCCTGTATACGTCTTCTTCCTTCCTGTCTTCTTCCAGACGCTAAATCAATAAAAAACAAAATAACGGCTATAATTACAGCTGACACTATCCTAACTTGCAATATTTGGATCAAAACTTTCCTTATTTTGACTCAACAAATATGTGAACTTTTAACCAACAAACTTCTAGTGTGATATAATGATTTTTTTAAAAAAGCTAAACTTCTGGATAAAAACTTGTTGGCTAGAAATGGATGGCACCAGCTCTTTTCCTCGGCTAAGCTCCTTCCCAGGACACTCTTCCTCCTGCGTATCCCCCTCTCCGCCCTTGCCTTGGATCGATAGATAACTTCCTGCGTTCAGCGGGTTGACAGCGCAGTTTAGAGACCGCGGGGTTCGTGTTACCATCCGCCTGTGTGTTTGTGCATATTGTGATGGGCTTAAGGGTCACTGGGACCTTTGGGGTCGACGGTGGCAGCAGACTCGTCTCTCCCTCGAAGCTTGAGTGAACGCTCTAGTGATGCCTGAGGGCTTGGCTCAAATACCAAAGTGCTTTGGAAAAAGGCAGCGAAAACTAAAACACCAGGACTAAAAACTTTCAGTGCAAAGATGACCTAATTCCAGTTTGAATTACTATGTTTTTTTTACTCTAGTTTCCTCCTGCTTGTGCAGTTAAAAGTCTATTTGCATAGAATTAGTGTGAATTATCTGTCTCTAAAAAGAAAATCAAAGAAACAGAGGCATTTCCCGTTGTGCTTTTATTTCCTTGCCAGCTAATTTGGTGGCTGCTGCTTTGAGTATCGGCAGGCTTTGCGGCACGCCTCGAATCTTCAGTACACAAACCTCAATCAGAGTCACTCTCTAATGAGTCGTTTCATGTTGTGGTGAAGATGATATCACCGCTGGAGATCTGCATTCCTCACCGAGAACAGTCATTCATCACCAGGAACACCTCAAGATGCTTAACTGCAGAGGTGCTGGAAACGCTGCTCATCCCAACCCTTAATCGTGCACGTTGACCCTTAAAGTAACCTTGTATCAAAAACCCTTCCACTGCCTGCTCATAACCATTCTAGATGTTCCTCCCTGGGCAGAAGACAACAAGCTGTTTTAACAGAGTGACTGACAGGCCCTGATGTCCTGAAATCCCATAAAAGCCTCTTTACATCCATCGCCCAGGGCGAGGTGCAGCAGTAGATGGCTTCAGTTTGTGTGAAGTGTGCTCAGAGAGCCTAAAGTAGATCGATGCGGTGACAGTCATTGTTTTAACTGGGCTCCACTGCAGAAGCCTGCCATGAGACTCTGCCACCAAACACTCAGAACCACACAAACGGACGCACAAGACAGTGGGTAGAGAAGGGCTGCGTGGAAGCATGTAGAACTGCATTTGGTGGGACACATTTCTGCATTTTTCTTACCTTCTGGCTAATGGAAACTCCAGGAATTCACTTTAAGAACGTGGGAATTTTATCCATTTTCCACAGATATTAACAGTCATCAATCATAGACTTTTGTTCATCACAGTGACCCCACCCACCCTTCTCTTCCTTTTCCTGGGTTTGATGCTGCAGATGTTTGACATGAATGTCACTGCTGCTGAGTCAGCCAGAGAGTTTCCTAATGCTTTACGCTGTGAGGTAGACAAACATGCCCCGCACAAAACACCCTTGGAGTGAATTAAATGCCACAACAGCAGTGCAGATGAGTGTGAAACAGAGAGCGTGTCTGCTAAGGAGGTTTTGGGTTCTGGTAAGAATTTGCTGGCTTGTGCATTTCTAATTTTTCTTCCTTAGGAAATCTTATTTCCAGAGGATTACATTGGATTTCTAAAAAATTATATACCCAAAGAAGACATTTTTAAGGCAGCAATCACAGAGTTTAATGTTACTGTGGAATACACCCATTAAGAAGACTCACAGCTGCATGGAATAGGTCCAAAATTCAGATTAGTCATTTAAGCATCTGATTTGACTTTGTCACACTGACCCCGGTACTGACTAGTTTGCACTCATACATGAAGGATAACTGGTCCTGGATAGGAAAGAGCCAACTTTACTGCTGGTTAGTAGAACTTTGTATCTATAGCAACCAATTGTTGATCTATAGACAACTGGTGGCACTTCTAAAGCCCATCCTTCCACCATCTACCTTCGTATTTTGTTGCCTGTGAGAACCTTCTTTTCCCCATCAGCCTCAGCAGAGCTCCAGTCAGATTTTTCAAACATCAGTTCCACATCCATTAACAGCATGGGGTCGCGACCTGACCCCACTTACACCTTCACCTCTCTAGTCTATCTCTCACTCTCCCTCTTCCTCTCACCTCTCCTTCTTTTCATCACCCTTTAACCAAGCCAATCCCCCTGGACCTGAACCACACACACACACACACACACAGACACACACACACACAGACACACACACACACACACACACACACACACACACACACACACACCCCACACACACACACACACACAAACACACAGTTACTCCTCGGCTTAACAGTATTTATAACGATCTGACCCTGGACCTCTCTGTGTTAATGATCTTACTCTTTCCAAAACTGTGTTGCACACGCAACATATACACATACACACATACAGACACACCCACACCCACATATATCTTTACACTTCTAGCTTTGTGGGGACATAATACATTATCCAGCTCTTTAACCTAACCTTAACCATCCTAACTAACCCCCAACCCTAGCATCATCCCACATTGCTAGTAGAATAAGGATGTTGGTGCTTAATATGTCGGAAACGTGAGGAGGAATAATTAAACTCTCTTTGAATTCTCAGATGTAAAACTCAGACTACTCAGGTGTAAAAGTCAAATCCAGAATGTGGTCATTTTAATGATGGTGCATAAATATACATTTGAAGCTTTGTAGGACCATCATACCTGCAGTCAGACTTATGGCTCCAAGTTTTTTAATAAAGGAAAAATATAGATAGACAATTAGCAGGGTCGTGATCGTGTGCTGCACTCAGGTAACTTCCAGCCCAGTGAGTTTCGTATGCAAACTCCACTAAAACCATCCATTTTTCATTCGCGTGTGACTCATGCCATCCCACCTCGCCTCTGTTTGCGTGTTTAATGCTGGCGTTGTGATCGAGTTCAAACAGTAAAATCTGTGTGGGATTGAATTTAAATCATTCTCTATTAAAACCTAGGCTGACAGTTCCAAAGGTGCGATATTATGAGATATGTGATAAAGAATATATGTTCTCTCTGGGTTTTACTGAAGTGAAGTTTGTCCCAAACTTCCTCAGGCCACTAACAGCTGAGTTCCTTCCCGTGACTCTTTTAGGACCATCTTCAGTGATCAGCAATGACGATGATTCAGCCTCTCCTCTTCACCACGTCTCCAACGGCAGCAACACTCCATCCTCCTCAGAGATGGGCCCTGACGCGGTAATCATTGGCATGACCAAGATACCTGTGATCGAAAACCCCCAGTACTTCAGGAGCACAAACAGCCTCCTAAAAACTGACACATGTGAGTACAAATATCAGCTGGTGGTGAATTTGAATTAAACGTGGTAAAAACTTCAATCTTTTAGTCAAGAGTTACTGAAGACAGACTGGTGTACAGGCTACTGTGAACACAAATATTACTTTCTATGGATAACAAAGGATTTATCTGACAAAATGTGTGTTTGCTTTTCGGTGTGCTTTGGAGTACATATGGTAGAAATGACAGAGGCATGCATGGAAACCCATGTAAAAGGCTACAAATATAGCAAATGTGTGTCTGCCTTCTTTTTTTCTCCTTTCTGAGGATGTCTAGTGTTATGATGCTTGTTTGTGGCTAAACCTTTTTGGTTCAGCTCTATAACTAGAAGATCATCCTGGATTTATAGCCTCAAGGCAAGAGTGAAAGCACCGGCATTCAATACAGATCAATAATACTCTCTATCATATATGTATATGACTGTGTGTGTTTTGCCATTACTGTTTTTATGCTTCAGCCAGACAGCATAAATACTGGACGTCTGCTCAATAATGTGTTTTTCAGGGCCATACAACAGCCTCTGATGGACCCAAGGGTTCATATCAAGAGTGCATCTTAAAATGTTTTAGTTGTACTTAATCAGGCTTAACATTGTTCTGGAAAATGTATTCATCTATCCTCACATGTGGACAGCATTTGAAGGCACCCGCTCACAGCCATGTAGACAAACACACTCACGTCTGCCCTTGGATCTTTGCGAGTATACTTTCATAGACCAACTACATTAACCTGGACCTTACCCCGACTTTGACCTTGAAACTGAGCCTTAAACCTCAAGATGAAGTAGTGAGGACAATATGTTCAGTCAGAAAAATTTCCTATATAGAGAATGAATAATTTCTAAACTGTACCAGATGAGAGGAAGACAGAGAGAAGATGAGGCAGATGGTACACAGGAAATGATTTTATGCAACTCATTCATTTCTTTGGTTGTTTATGTGATGCTGATTGGGGCAGAGTATCAATGTGCCTCTGTGAGGAGAAAGCAGAAATTCGGGATGACAAGCAAAAAGGAATGAGGAGATATGGCAGCGCGGGTGGCTGATGGGAAATATTTTTCTTGTTGAGGTGAAGCGCTGTCAGAAACATCTGAATGATGACTGATGCAGCAGCAAAATGGCAAAGAACACATCCCTGGATTTTAATGTGGTAGATTAAAATGTGATCAGAGCTAAGAGCAGCAGTGATGCAGGATGAAGAGGGATGAACGACAGAACACCAAATTACAGAACAGCCGATATGACCACTAAAAAGAGACATTAATTAAGAAAAAACTAGCGCCAAATGGCCAAATGTGCAGTGACTGGTATGAAAGCAGTGACGACGACACTTACACACACGGAGGCAGTTTAATTTATGCACCTTGTGTGTGTGTGTGTGTGTGTGTGTGTGTGTGTGTGTGTGGGGAGGGGGGGTGATAGACAGCTGGAAAACTGCATGCAGGAGTAATTTGAACAAGTTTCCTGGCTTGCCTTTAACAAATGATACGGACATTACGGAGAGATGGAAAATGTTTGATGATGTGTACGCAAATATGAGCATTGAAATGCTGTAATGATGAAGAAGAAGAATCTCAGCAGGAGCCCTGGAGTGAGAACAAAAAAAACAATCTTCCTGCCAAAGAAGATAACACCCCCCCCCCCAAAAAAAAAAAGACCAGGCCTGCAGACAAGTTGTTTGCAATTTGAGAGTATTAATTATGGATAAGTGCTGTGAGACGTTTGTAAGGGTGAGTGCTGATTACACATCTGCAGTAGGAAATGGCGTGGTGAGGTTATAATCTGGTTAAATGCCGGGTGCTTGTCTTTTGTGGGGTGGGTTTTATGCTGCATGAGGAGAATTGGGTGCGCTGGGATTCGTGATCCACTACAGCTGCTCGCTAATTGAAGAAAATGAAGCCATGACGATTCAGCCGCAGTTCCTGAAACTCTCTTTCAATCCCGGAGCTCGTGGCCAGAACATTTCATACTCTGATCATATTTGACAGACACTTAAGCATTTTAATGTTATTTTTTTATGCTTTTGACAGCCTTTAAATTTCATTTTTGATGTCAATGTTATTTTAACTACAATATGAGTTTAAGACAGACATAATAGATCAATATGATTTATGTGGATGTGAGTTGACCCCAAAAACCCACCAAATATTGTCTAAGGTTAATTAAGCCCCCTCAGGACAAGCACATTGGGTGCTGTGAGGTTAAATAGGGTAATCGGACCCATTTGGCCAAAAAAAAAAAAGAAGAGAAAAATGCTAAATAGAAGCTAAATAGAAATTTTAAAATGATGCTTAGCCCTCTAATTTCCCAGTGACATTGATCAAAGCAAAACTCTCAGAGGACATGTCTCCACTATTCTGAAGTCTGATACACAGAGAAGCTTCCTCGGATCATCACACTTCATGGGCATGCAGGCAGGGTGGAAGTCGGTCTGTTTTCAGACTTAATCTCTTTTCCACGTTACTCTGGCTGTTTATGTGGTAGCACCTACTGCCTGCTGTCAGGGACTATTTCTTCAAGGTGCGTTGGGTAAGGTGCCTGTCCGATGGGACTTATGATGCCTAATTTGCATCTCCCTATGACTAAAGGGAGTAAAAAAAAAAAAAACAACTAAATTTTGTTGGTCTTTAAATCACAATCTTAGAGCAGAGAGGTTTTCTCTCTCTGAGTCTTTACAGTATTGGGTTATGGTGGACCTCAGTAGCTCACAGTGTAGATCGATGCTGCTTCTGAGAGTCTAGCTTGGCTTTAATTTGATATTCTGAGTGGACAGCTTTTCTTCAAATGCACCTCTTAATCACATCACAGATAAATCTCTGCTTGGGACGCCCCCCTCCCTCTCCCCACACTAAGGGACTGTGTCTCTTTGCTGACATTTGCACCTTTTTACAAAGCGTGTGCATCCCGTAAAAAAAAATAAAAAAAAGACGCTAAAAAACACAAAACAACCATTATTTAACCTGGTAACGAGTGTCCTATACATATAATAAAAACAGGAAGATATACCTGGCAGAAATAATGACAGTCAATAGAGTCTCACAGTCTCCTCATCTCTGTGTGTTAACAGTCGTTCAGCACATAAAGAGACACAACATTGTGCTGAAGAGAGAGCTGGGAGAAGGAGCCTTCGGAAAAGTCTTCCTGGCTGAGTGTTACAACCTCTCACCCGACCAGGAGAAGATACTGGTGGCTGTCAAGGTAACCTAAGTGTTTAATCACATAGTCTCATTTTTTCTGTCTTTATGGTTTATATTTTCTAAAGTCTGAATAGTATCCACTTATTTATGTGACTAAACCCAAACTACATTTTCTATCTGCCAGAAATATGTGTATTTCTCCCTTTACAGTAGCAAATCCTGTTTATTCCTAAAGTTCTTCTAGAGTTCTACAGTACTTCTATAGTTAGTAAGCGCGTTTGTCATTAAGTGAAGAAGATGGAATTTCACTCAAACCACCGACTTCTGTGGAACCAAATTGAAGAGTTTCCTGACATCCATCCATCTCCCCATCAAGGATGCTCTGTCTGCTGGTCTGGTGAAACAGGATCTGAGTGGTGAAGAGCTTTTCATTAATAATACAGGGACCCCCCCCCCATCAAAATATCCCCCATTTCTCTGGATCTCCTTCTTCACCCAATCTCACCTGTTTTTTCCCCTATTTCCTCTGCAGTTCATCATTTATACTGTCCCTACCTTAAATCCTTCCCTTCTGTTCTCTTCTTGTTCCTCCCGTTTCCTGGATTCCCTGACTGCTGCCAGCTTAGCCTCAGAGCGCTATGAGCAGAATGTGCATCTGAAGGAACCACCGGAAGGGAGAAAAAAAAAAAAAAAGCCGCTTGTTGCTGACTGCACCAGTCATTCAACAATAAATAACATGTGTCTAATGCAAATTACATTTGAACTGTAGGTGTGTTTTGTAAATAGGCTTGATGTAGAACAAACCATGAATTATTGCAGTCACATGGAGGATTTAAGATTCTAGATATTTTTTTCTAATTAGCTAATGCCCCACATGCTTAGGGTGCAGTCTTGCTGCTCTTCTCTCTCTCTCATCTTTTCACCAGCTGGCATGACTCAACTGTTTCTCCCTGCTTGTCTTTTTCTTGAAATGAAAAGGAGTAAGCATTTCTGGAAGAGTCCCTCTCAAGTGGAATAATGAAGCCTGGTGGAACCTTAAATCCTGCCATGGACAAACTGTCTGAATCACATTTAATCATCAAATAATGAGTTGCCTGGTGGTGTGTGGTGGAGAGATTTTAACTTACTGCCAAAGTTCAGTATGATAACATCTAAGGCCTGTTATTTTATGATGCTTGATGAACCTGAATGTACAGCCTGTTTGTTGTCAATGTCTGAGATAAAGTGTGTGCTCACCGTTAGAGCTGCTGAATATCAATAATATATCAACATATTTCCGACATCGATTCTCATTCCTATTACGAGTCTGACTCAGTCATACGTGTTACTTTACTCTAGCGTGTTCTCCCATGTAAAAGCACATTACAGTAGCCAACACTCGCTAATAGAGCTAATAATGGTCAGCTTTGGAGCCTGCTATCAGTCAACCACTCAGCTGGGATGCGGAGGCGCATTTTACTGTTAATGTATACACTGAGGTGTCATCGATCCCTGATGCATGCATACATAGACATGCGCACGGACCGACAAACACATATGAACAGTTAGACTCCTGTAGGTCATCAATCGTTCCCCTTTGGTTTGAATACGTGGACCCAGCAGTTGTGGGTACACCGCACAGATCGTTCGGCTGATTGGGCACATTCTGATGCAGCGTCTGTGGTGGGAAGGCATGTCTTCATATTTATGTCCAAGATTTAAATGCCAAATCCGTAAATTACTGTGAGTACCTGTGTTAGCACAGACCGCCATCACTCCGATACCGGTAGTGAAGCATAATAATTCTATAAGCAAGTGGCAAATAAGCATTTAAGTGCCACTGTTAGGAAGGTTTAGAAGTTGCAATTGGCTTAATTAGTCATAATATATTAACTCTTTTCAAAGTAATTAAGGAGTGTGGACGTGCATTATTTTTGCTGTTCTCTCAGTGTTCCAGCCGAAAGGTTACAGGTCATTCCCTCCTTGCCTCTAATACCTTTGTTTGTAATAAGAGCTTCTGTCTGCTGGCACATCGACAGGCCAAGAAAACATGCTCAAGGTGGACACACAGTATATCTGTGTCATATACCATAGGAAATCAATCAATTATTCATGAGGACCGAGAGGAGTTTTCTACACTTTTTTTTTTTGATGTGGAATTAATATAGCTGCTGTATCAGTTTCACTTCCTGTAAGTCTCTTGGATGGTTTCTGTATCAATCCATAGATGCTTGATTTACATACTGTCCTTTATTCTCAGACATAGGGTAAAGATGACCAAAGCAAACCATGTGATGTAATGAATTTAAAGAATGTTGTACTCTGTTAAAAGTGTATTTTTTCTTCATCAGGATCAGATCGTTGTCAGTTGATGATCATGTGTGTGTGTGTGTGTGTGTGTGTGTGTGTGTGTGTGTGCAGACGCTGAAGGAGGCCAGTGAAAATGCTCGGAAGGATTTCCAGCGCGAAGCTGAGCTGCTGACCAACCTTCAGCATGAACACATTGTTACTTTCTATGGGGTGTGCGTGGAGAGCGACCCTCTCATCATGGTGTTTGAGTACATGAAACATGGCGACCTCAACAAGTTCCTCAGGCATGACCCTCTGTTACGCTTGAAATGAAAAAAAAAAAAAAAAAAATAGGAATCATTAACTTCGCACCTGTTCCCTCACAGGGCTCATGGTCCTGATGCAGTTCTGATGACCGAGGGCCAGACCACCAGACCTGTGGAGCTGACCCAGAGTCAGATGCTGCACATTGCCCAGCAGATAGCATCCGGCATGGTCTACCTGGCCTCACAGCACTTTGTGCACCGTGACCTTGCCACCAGGTCAGTAACTTTCCAGTGACTTATTTTTAGCGGAGTCAAATGAAAAAGAAACAGTTATTTTAGAATGAAATTGGCTTCTAAGGTTTATGTACTTTCTAATAGGTGAGACCAGATAAGCATCCACAAACAAGTGTGTTTCCTGCTGTTGAAATTCAGTTCTATTCAGGTCAAAAAGAGTCAAGGTCGCGTTGTTGTCCATGTCCATTGGCCCCACGACATTAAAACACAAACACTTGAGGAGATTTTAAAGATCACACATATAATTTAAGGATTTAATCCTGGCATGCAAGGATATATCTTGAATATGGTCAATGTCTAAGACCTGTTGGTGCTCCAACAGGAATTGCCTGGTGGGCGAGAACCTGCTGGTAAAGATCGGAGACTTTGGCATGTCCAGAGACGTTTACAGCACTGACTACTACAGGGTAGGTGTACGTGTCCATATCTTTTCTGCTTTTCCTCCACCACCTTTGCATGGGCATGAAGCTCCCCTAAATCAGCTCACGGCTAAACTTAGGGGGGGCTTAGCCAAGTGTTAGCATTTAAAATGTGTATGCTTGTACATAATGCAGTGCATGTACAGCAAATATGTCAGTTGTATTTAGGCTTTATTTAGTTCGCTTCTGAACAATAATTCCTATTAAAAACAAAAAATTTATTTAATATACACTGTTGCCCCAAAGGTTGGAATATATTTTTTTCAACTCTTTTCATGAAATGATTGTGAAATGTGATTGATTTTGGATGGGTAAGGTGTATATCATCTCAAAACGTGGATAAGGCGGGTACAGAAAATGAATGGATGGATCTTCTCAGAACATTATTGATCTGTGAGGTGTATAAATGGGAATAAAAAGAGGAAAACAAAATTATTCAGACTTTATGGGCAACAGCATGTGTGTGCTTCCCTTCTTTTTGTCTTTCTTTGTACTATATCTGTGTGACGACACTCAGCAACATCCACCCTCCTCCTTCCTTTCACCCTTCCCCAATAAAGCTAAACACTAAGGCTGTTGTCATGGCAACAGGCAGAGGTAGTGGCGACGGTCCCTGTATCCAGCATTTCACGGGAAGAAAAGTAATCACAGAACTTCTGCTTAGTATGCCGAGGGCATAGAAGAAAGTAAGAGAGAGTGACGGAGAAGAAGAAAGAGAGAAAGGAAGCTCCACAGTGACAAAAAGATCAAAGCAAAAAAACAAAGCTGTAAAAAGAGAGAATGAGAAAAAGGCGGGATGCCAGGACTGGAGAAATTGACACAATTGCTGTAAATATACAGAAGGGAACTACTAAACTGAAAAAGAAACATGTAGATGCCGAGGTGGGAGAGCAGAGGACTGCAGACACACCAGCTAGTGTGATCAATACAAAACACAGAGGAAGAAAGAGAGCAAGAAGGGACAGAAAAGGTGGCACTGTAATCAGGAAAGTGGAAAAGATATACACCATGGAGAGAGATTAGACAGGAATCCAGCCATGTTTGAGTATTCCAGAGAGACAGAGGTGTGTGTGTGTGTGTGTGTATGTGTGTGTGTGTGTGTGTGTAGGAGTGTGTATGTGAGAGACTGCTGGGCGGTGTAGAGACTCAGTCATGCTTTTGCGTCAGACAGGAGCAAAGATGAGTCATAGAGGAATCAGTGCACCCCCACAGTGTGTGTGTGTGTGTTTGTGTGTGTGTGTGTGCGTGCGTGCGTGCGTGCGTGCGTGCGTGCGTGCGTGCGTGCGTGCGTGCGTGCGTGTGTGCGTGCGTATGTGTGTGTGACGTCATTGGAGGTGTTGTTACACAATGAAACTGACAGAGATAGAAAGGATTCTGCAGCTTTTAAGGCTAACGAGCACACACACACACACACACACACACACACACACACACACACACACACACACACACACACACACACACACACACTCCTAATTTTTTTTTGCCATAGCAACACAGAGGGCAATTAAGGTAGAGTCCCTGTATAAATAGTAGGTGGAGTTAGCCACATAAGCCCCTCCCACACACCTCATCCCATAATACTTTCTTTTTCAGCTGGTGCAGTTTCCATGGCTACGGCAGCTTCTCTGAGAGGCTGCTTTATTTTGTCTCCTTTTATGACGCTTTCTTGAGACACTCAGTGGTCTGTAGCTGCAAGAATGCAGTTTTGTAGAGTCGGGGAAGAACGACAGAGCAGAGGAGAGCTAGCAGAGGAAAAGCCTGACAGTAGGGAGAAAAGAGAGAAAGAACTGATGAGGAAACCTGGAATGGCCCCACGGCAGTGGCAGGATCGGTCTGCTCGACCTGTTTTCTTTTCCACAACTGGTTAACACATATAGGAAAATCAGAGCAGTTCAAGAGCAAAATAATCAAACATTATATTCAGCCCGGATGAAGGAAATATCACTTAATAAATGCACAATTGTATTTGACAGTAGTGTGATTTTGGCTATGTGCATGATCCTTTTTAGTTATGGTTTTAATGTTTTAGTTTTTGACTCCTTGCCTCATTGTTAAGCACTGCTATACTGCAATGTGGCCGTGCTCGTAAAGCACAGCATTTAGCAGAGAAATGCAAACAAAAATCCAGCAGCGAGACACCAGCTTCAGGGAAAACCAGGGACCCCGAGAAGAGAAGAGATGCAGAGACGGCGCAGATATTTCTCCCCAGGCGTACGCCGTCTCTGCGACCGTGCATACTTTATTACATCGTTAAATAACCCGCTGACGAACAAAGAATGAAGGCAAGTGTGCGAAGCAAACCATTAATAACGAGAATAAACCTGAGAGAGGACTGTCAGGCTGAGCCGAGCGGAGATTGTCCAGTAGATTCATGTGTGGAGGACAAGAAGCACCACATCATGGAGAAGAGCTGCAGTCTAGCTGTTTTATTTCCTTCTTAGCCTCGATAAATGAAGCACATTGGTTATTTGAGATGTGAAAACGCAGTCGCTGAAGTCACACTTTCTTCTGGTGGGAGCTGGACTGACGACTACATGTTATTACGAATTGTTTAAATATGTTTGTGAGTGATGAGCAGCAAATGAAAACAACAATCAAACTGGCTCCCAGGGCTCATTTCAGCTTAATGAAATAACCTAACAGTGTTTGCACGTGCCTGCAATTTCCTGTTTGTCGTGGCAAATTAAGGTCTAATTGAATAATATTGTGTTGAATTAAATTTCACAGCAGACATGCATGTTGTGCAGTTAGTCTCATACTGACGTTTTAATTAAGAAGCTCACATAAATGAGATGAGAAACTTTTTTTTTTTTTTTTTTTAGTAAGACTGACAATTTTGTCTTATTAACTTCATGGTAAAACAGATTAAATGGTGCAATTTATGTGAACAGTGCATTTATTGTAAAATGTAATAGTTTCCAACCAGTATAAATAAGCTTTTGAGTGCATGCTTCCAGTGCAACATTAAAATGTCTAAATATATGCTGATTTTAGATTTACAATGTGCCGTATGTCTGTTATGAGAATTAACAGTGTACATTAGTGTGATCTATAGAGTGAGCTAAATTTATCTTTTATGTGTGTGGCTTGTGTTCAAAGGTTGGAGGTCATACAATGCTGCCGATTCGTTGGATGCCCCCTGAAAGCATCATGTACAGAAAGTTCACCACAGAAAGTGATGTTTGGAGTCTGGGAGTTGTTCTCTGGGAGATTTTCACCTATGGAAAACAGCCATGGTACCAGCTCTCTAACAATGAGGTACACGTTTAAATGTATACATTTTATTCTCTTTCACTGCCATATGTACCAGCATCTTTTATGATTAGTAGTATAATCGTCTATGTGTAATTTGCAGTGTTTGCTGTCATGGATCACAAATTTGTATTTTGAGAATTTTTTTTGTGGTCCAAGCATCCCATGACTCTCACTGTGTGCTTGAGCAAATCATGGAATCCTAAAACTGGTCCTGATGCTGCATCTGTGCTGGTGAATTGTTCTCTCTCTCTCTCTCTCTCGATGAGTGAGCTGCGTCCTGTGACGGCGCCTCTGTGTCAGTGTGTGGATATGACTGTAAATGGGAGAACTTGTAATGTAAAGTGCTTTAAGTGGGCAAAATGGCCAGAAAGGCCTCATATAAATACACTCCATTTACTATTTAGTCCATTCGGGAGGCCAGCACATTAACCTCTTCCTCATTTCTGCTACATTGGCTATTATGTGACTTGGCTTGTGGCTGGTGAATGTGGCTTTGTTACATGACAAAAGTATTACTCAACCAGGATTTCTTTCTTCCTGTCCTTATAGAACAACGGCTACAAAATTCAAAAATGTATTAGTGAAACATATATAATGAAACTCAGTTTTATATATGTGATACATCTCTGGACAAATCAATGCTTCTCTTGAATAGCTGATATCTTAACTTGATACTTGGGGTCTTGACCTGTTTTCCGGAATAGAACCTTGGAAGGAAGTTTTCTTCACCCCTTCACCTTCACCTCAACATACGTACAGTGACCTCAGCTCTGGTTACAGCTTTGAAAGCTGCAGCCCCCTGTTCTTCTGCATCACCATGGTTGGATCCAAAATTAACCTTTAGCCTAATAAGTGACAGTTCGCACACCTCCTGACCAACAACTGACACGCATATATCTCAAGATTGGAAGTCTTTTAAGTCATCAATTCTTTATGTAAAGAATAATTTCTTTGCAGAAAACTCCTAATCCACAAATCAGCTTCTAGGAGTGAAATTACAGCCTTTAGTGTTTAAACGAGTGATCACAGGAGATGCTTGGAAGAGGTGAAACCAGCCCCCCTGTAGCTATGTTGTACCTCTGCAGCAATCATCAGAGCACAATAAATGACCCCAGCTTGAACAATTTCAAGCCTATTTTAATGTCGCTTGAAGCGTCGTCAGGAAGCTGATATCTTGTCTTATGCCCCCTGCAGGTGATAGAGTGTATAACCCAGGGCAGAGTGCTGCAGCGCCCCAGGACCTGCCCCAAAGAGGTGTACGACCTGATGCTGGGCTGCTGGCAGAGAGAGCCGCACATGAGACTCAACATCAAAGAGATCCACGCTCTGCTGCTCAATCTGGCCAAGGCCTCACCTGTATACCTGGATATATTGGGCTGAACCCAGTAGGAGGACGGAATGCAGCTCAGTGTGTGTGTGAGTGTGTGCGTGTGCGTGTGTGCGTGCGTGTGTGTGCATGTGTGTGTGGTGCACGTGGTGACAAAACAGTCCCGCAGAAGCTACTTTCAAAAAGGCAATCAGAAAAAAAATCCCCAGTCGCCTCTTTCTTTTCATCCTGCCAATTTCATCTCTTTTGTGTATTTCTCCTCTGTCTTTTTCCTTCCTCCCTTGCAGGAGACACATTTGCCAAGAGTAATTTAACTTTGGAGGGTTTCTTTTCAAAACGGCATAAGCCGAGTAGAGTCGGACTGATCGAACCTGATTAATGAGACTTTAAATTCAGTGACTCAACCCTCGGAAAGCAGAACTCGTGCAAGCTCACGGAAATGTTGATCCGAGCAAGCGATTTGTCAACCTCTTGCGTGTAAATACGAGACTGTACCATAGTGAGACGCTTTGGAGGAAGACACTGTGTTACCCGCTTTCTTCCTGTCCGTCCCTGGTCCGTCTCTCCAACCGTGAGCCTGTGGAGAAGACTGTACGCAACACACTGGTACGCAAAAAAAAAAGGCAGAGCGGAACAGAATTATGGGGAAATAGTCTCGGTTTTTCTGCCTGTCAGATGGTAGTTTTGCTGATGTAAAAGAGCAACAACCCAGTGCCTGCTGAAGCTGAACTGATAAAAGCAAACAAACAAAAAAATTAAACATTCAGGAAGCCTGAGGTATATTCTAACTACAAATGCGTAATAAAATGCAAAAAAAAGAACAAAAAAAACCTGACCTATCAGGCACTGACCTACAAAAGCTCCTCACGCACGAGGACGTATGATGATGAGAATATGCACTCACTCTTTTTCGGTCTCATGCTCGTGTTGCTCAGGCCAGGAAGCACCAACATACAACACACGGTAACATGATGACCGCTCCACCCACTCAAAGCGACAGATGCTCCACTCGCGATGTCGAGCGCTCGTGTCGGAGGTCAATTGATCCACTTGTCCGCAGCTGTCCAACAGCAGCCAGGTCTCGGCGTGGAGGGGCGTGAAGGCCGGCCACTGGAGGCTGGCTTTGGGCGGTCAGATGTGCGGGCGCTAGTGCTGCAGAAGGTGTGGTTCGTTTGGTAAACCCATATTAAATCATCAAGGCTCTCAGCACTCAGACATCCTTGAAAACCACATCTGTGCTGGACACACATGCTGTATACCTTATCCCGTCATCCCTTCGTCTCCACACACACACACACACACACACACACACACACACACACACACACACACACACACACACACACACACACACACACACACACACACACACACACACACACAGAGCGAAAGACACTCAAAACGGGCCGGGGAAGGAAATTGAATTGTGCATGTTTTATTATTTGAGCGGTGCAGTGCTTTAGCCAGGCCCCGGCCACTGTAATGGTGTAATGTATATTTCATTACGGCCTAATGGGCTCCATTAGCACAGTCTCCTCGCAGACATTCAAGACTTATTGTTTTAGGGCTGAGGAAAAAAAAAAGATCAAGGAAAAGGAGAGAAGAAGGAGAAGAAAGCGGGCAGATGAAGTACCTGTGATGAGCAGAAGTGGAGGGGAGAATACGAGGGAAGGAATGGGAAGAAATGGAGAATTCGGCACCCAGATAGTGGAAAAATGAAGGTGAGGGCAGTCATTCGGTGGTGATGAGGCCTGAAGAGAAAGATGAGGCTGAAAGAAAGAGGAGATAGTGGAGGGAAGAAAGGAGGAGAGAAGGAAGGAGAGAAGATGCGAATGTCCTCGGGGAGAACGTGAAAGTGGGCATCCATCATGGCTGTGGCCTGCAGCTGTTCTGCCAGCAACAACTTCACATTCCCATCACATTCTTACGGCCAGCTTCAAATACGCACGCAGACACTCTTTACTGGCAATCCAGCAACAGCTCGCACTGAAAACAAACTCAATAATGTATCAGGCTCCCCTTTATTGAGAACCACTTCACTCAGATTACCGTTCACACATCTGGCCATCTGTACATACAACCGCTGATGTCCGTACATGGAACTACATCTAATGGAAGATGTTTTACTGCTCATACATGACAAAAAAAAAGGGTCATTATTCACAGGGCGTAAAACCACAGCACTTGATGGAATTGATGTTTGTGATTTTGACAATGTTGATTTTATTGTTTTATTGTATTATTTATAATTTAATAAGCATTTTGTACATTTTCTTTCTATATCCAAGGGTTGCCTTTTGCAACAGCCTACTGACTGGATTTGATCCCTGGCCTAACTGATTACGTTGAAGCAAAAATGTAGATACTGTAGTGTTTCTGTATTTTTAAGTCAGGCTCCCTCTTAATGGCCTACCTACAACAGCTGTGTGCACTTAACTGCATTTGTATAGCCAACTTGGGGTGTTTGTGTCATTTTCCGCCTGTCCTGGATGCATGGGTCAAAGACCGCACAGTCGATGCTGTAGGCTAACAAGGTCCTCAGAATCCATCCATGCTGCACAGTTGAGCGCGTCTCATCACACAATAACTCTGTGATAAGCAGGCAATTAAGGGACGCAGCGCTTAAAAACACCTCTGATGTCAACCGAAACAGTTAATGGAGCATCCCATCTGACCGCACTGCGGGCACACGCACCCGATCGACGCGTTTGTAGCAAGGACTCGCGAGCTGGATGCTCCAGAAGCTTGAAGGGAGATCAGGTGTTTTTGCATAAATGCTTGAGAACAAAGAGCCTGCAGAGAATAAAGGGGAATCAAAGGAACCGCTGTATGAATGGACACCTCAGAAAAGGAGGGACTGACAATCACAGATTTCTCTCTTTCTCTCTCCTCTACAAGTGACCTACTGTAAATAGACCAGTCAACAAATTTTCTTCTTCTATGCTGCCTATAATGTATGTGATAGTCCTGAACTTTGGTCTCTACAAAGTGCTACTTTTTCTCTCTCTCTTTTTTTGTAAAATCTAATAACGATGAGAGGAATGAACAATAATACTCGTAAAATTGTGAGAGAGGTCCTGACAAACTGCTGTATCTGAGGCTGTCGGAACCTAGACTGACTGTATCTAGGCTTTGTCTCAGAAGCAGAGGAAATAGATGGAAGACAGAAAGCCCCAGGGAAGCAGATCGGTGTCATTGTCTCTCTCGCTGACATGAGTCAGGGGGATTTAGACCCTAGCCAAATCTTAGTCCAAATGCAATTATATTCAGCAGAAAAATCCTGGATTGATCTATTGTTGCTGTTTGCCAATACACAATTAATGGCTTTACCCAGTCGTGTTGGACTGAGGTTGACATTATGGCAGCTAAGATTTATGGAATCGCTTGAGTTCTGTATTAACTTCTCCAAAAAATCAGACGTCATCTCAGCATAGTTTACCACTATTGGTTTCTCTCAGCAATACGGACAGTTTTGATTTGTCTGTCATCTCACAGCATTGAGTCTGGCCAAAACCATCCTACTCAGCGGAAACACATTCTGCATACAGAAACATGTTCTGTCTTCAATTTTGTTTGGATGCACTCAAAACACACTCCAACAAAAATTTACATTTTTGGCCTGAACCGAGACTTCTGGAGCTTTACAAGGTTTAAAAAAAAAAAAA
>BJFM01000220.1:207569-281375 GCA_016586285.1 Arothron firmamentum | reverse complement strand
AGGACAGTGACAATACATTCCTACTCACAGTGGATGTGTTGTAAAGGACCCTCATGCCATCAGCCTCTACGAAGGCTTTCCTGCCCAGCTTGATGTTGGTTATGTTTCGGAGGCAGACCAGCAGCCCTTTGCGAATCAGCATGTGGCGATGCCGTGTGTCATTGCGGTGCCAGTCCTGGTACAAAGCCAGTATGACAGGGACATGACGGACATCCACTGCACGCCGAGCATTCATTCCTGCACAAGTGGAGGATGGAAAAAATGGAGGACATTAAAAAAGAACTTGTAAATAAAGTTAAAATCAATGAAAGGCAGAAAAAGGCTCAATAACGATAAGAGCGGCCGTAGGCAAAACTGCGAATCCTAATGATGTTTAAAGAAGTATCAAAAACCCAATTACTCACTAGATTTAAGTAGAGTTCCCAGAGCATCTAGAGCTACCCTGTTGATGTATAAACAAGGAAACTGGATTATACACACAGTTGAGCACACATCAATAAGCCTCTACAGAGAGGCAAAAAGGAGATTTGTCTGTAATTGTTGATGGTTTGTTGAAATAACATATCCAAGAAGTCCGGCAAAAATCAATCAGCCGCTTACTTGAGAAGGCTGCTGTTTTTCGTGCTGTATGGTGCAGTGATCTTGAAGATGAGTTCCACAGCTCCATTCTTGCCCAGAGAAATAGCATTCACCACTTTCAAAACAGGATCACAAACGAGGACACGCATCAAGGACATGAAAAGTTGACAAGATTTTGTCTTCTCCAACTACTTTTCAAATGACTTACAGTTGGTTGAGTAAACCCTGAGAACCTGCAGGCAAGGCAAGAGTAGTTTGGAATTATTCAGGTTTTGTTTGATTAAGTTGGCAGTGACATGGAGAGCTCCGCTCAGTCGAGCCTTCACTCCAAACTTCCTGTCTGGACAAACACACATTGAAACACAGGTGAACAAGCAGGGAATATTTAGATCTTCTCAATCATTTACACTGACACAAAATAAATGGAAAGAGAAAGACACCGGAAATGAAAATTATTGTTTTTCAAGAGAAAATAGAAGAGTAGGGGCTTAAAACCTGCTGAATGATGTGTGCATCAGTTGATGTGTGACACAGTCCTACCTTTGGGGCCAACCTTGGCCAGCAGCAGATGAAGCTGCAGCATGAGCTCCTCACTGGGAACAGCCTCTTTGCTGGCGGTGACCAACAGGTGGAATAATATCCCCGTTCCTCCTATAGAGACAAATACTCCTACCCTGCGACCTCTGCCTAAGACAGACAGACAATATTCCATTAATATAATGTGATGGATGATCAACACAATAAAATCAGTCACTTCATTAATGGGGGTTGGGCTGCTGGAGGTTTTGTTGAGCAGCAAGTGCTAAAAAAAAATACATGTCTAAATAGAAGAGGACTTTATTTATCATTCAGACATACACTGATGTGTACACATTTGGCTGGAATTTTTTTTGCATTAAAAAAACTGCCATTCGAACAGGAACAGATAGAGTTCAAAAGAAAAAACACATCAACATATGTAGCATAGGTAGAACCATTTATTAGACATTTAGTCTAGTGTCATCTACTTGAGAGCCGGCGTAAATGCAAAATGGATTCTATACATTTGGGATTGAGGATCCTTTGGAGAGTATTGTTACAGTGCTTAACGGCCAACCTCCCAGTCTGTGTTTGCCACCGCTGCCCTAAATCAACAGCATTGCTGATCACCACAATTATTTTTACAATGTAATGTGAAAATATCATCATTGTTGTTATTTAGAAATGAGTTTCAAGTTTGAACTCTTCATTCAGCAATGTGGTATTTCTGTCCACACAAAAGCCGAAGTAGGTGTGTGTTTTCCTTTAAATCCTTTAACTTGAGCCATAAACTATTATCTATTTATGATAAAAACTGTACTCACCAACAGTTAGTAACTCGCTGAGAATGCACAGTATGTTCAGAGTAGTCTGAACATCCCGACTGTTCTGTTTAAAACACACAACACTTGTTAAAACAACGGTGCACTGTTTGTGATGTTGTTCTTTCTGCAGTGGCATTGTATAAGGTACTGCTCCATCCTTGTATTACCTGCAGAAGCAAGCAGTCAGCGTTCTTCCAGTTTGTTCAAACAAAGCGCAAAGGAGAGCTACGCTATCTGAGCACAGAACCAACTATTTGGTAAAACTGAAAAACCACTTTGAGAAAAAATCTGTATTTAAAAATACATTATATCATACAAGTTTTGGGCGGTTCCTTTTGTGAAACCATCAGTAAAGTCTACGGAAAGCTGAGCTCGGGTGAGCATGCATATGTAACAAGTGTCAGAAAACGAGGATTACATGTATCTGACATCTGCACGTCTTCGCCTCCAAGTGTTGACTGCGATCTAATGCAGGTAACACACAATCATACAGTATTTGCATGTGTAACAAGTAATAAAACATTACCTATTAACATACAAGTACCGACTAAGTTGCTGTTTTTCACTGAATTTTTGGATTTTGATGTGTGACAATGGAAAAAATCAGGATAATAAAAATATAACATAATGACAACAACAATAATGTTAATCTTGGTGTTTGTGGAAGAGAACTGACCTCTAGTGAAGACAGTATGACCTCCATGCCTCTGGAGCCTTTGGACATTACCTCCTGTCCACTCTTCTCTGTAACACACAACGTACAAATGAGACATTTCAAAATAAACCACACTGCGCTTGAATGCAGCACCAAAGGCCTTCTGATACAACTACTCTACAATGACAGTTGTTCCTTCAGGTTAAACGGTCTGTCGCGTAAATGTGGGGGTCACCCAGCAAAGACAAGACACAAAGTCACAAGTGATCATCTTGGAACATGTTGTGCATTATTCAGAGTTCAAAAATTTCCCAGCATTTCAATGGACACACATGGGCATTCTCTCAAATACACAAGCATTACCTTTAAGAAACTAACCCACCTTCCATATTCTTGTCCTGTAATTTGGCAGTAGACACCATAAAGTGACTTTTTCAGGTTGGCAGTACATGTTGAGAATAAAGCTGGACTTTTTAAATTTTTAACTTGTTTTATCACTTCTCTTGTCAGCATCAAGGTCAAAATGAAACTTACATATACACGTCTGGGAGGATCTATCAAATAACGGCAAAACACTTGAGGGTTTCAAATGGCGCATGTTGATTACTGCCTGGAAGGGTTCCAGCTGGAGATTTATATTGGCTGGTATGAATAATCCACCCCAGGCTCATGTGTCTGGCGTGACATGTTATTATTGATCTGACATCTACAGTAGTAGTAACAGTAGCAGGTCAGTACTATAACAATAACACGCACAGAATTTTTGATTTATGATCTCTCATCGAGCCTGTGAAGCTTTAATTATAGAACACAAACACACCTGATGTGCTCTGGCGAGCATGCTTTAAATGTTCACTTTCACATGTTCACAGCTGTGCACACTCACACAAACGCGCGTGCACACACCGAAAAAAAATCTAATCATCCTAGTGCAAATTAAGTTCTTTACGCTGCCTAATATGATTTTAGTAATTTATAAATTACAAATAGATCACGATCTCTTTAATGCAACCAAATTAAAGCAGATTATTATTTTGAATATTCATGCCCCTTTGCTGATCTTGCAACTTAAGCCACCAACAATTCTATCTAATCACGGTCTTTTTGGAACCCTACCTGATGAGTCCAACTGACAGTAGCTCTGAGCGTAACGGTGTTCCATCTCATCACAGTTTTCCCAAATGAGATTTGGTGAATCCTGAATAGTTTAAGGTGCAGGCCTGATACGGGTCGAACCTCAAACTAAAGAGCTGATTGATTGTGTGAAACATTAAAAAGCCATCTATCTGAAGTCCAGTCCCCTGACTGTTGACGAAAATTCAATTGGTCGGGCTTAAGCCTTTAGGGGCAGGACACTGAGCTCAGGGAGGGGCCCCTCCCCGTGCACCCCACCACCAGAAACTAAAGCAGACTAAACCTATATAAAACCGACAACTGTGCAGTGGACCTCTCCTAACGAGTCATCTCTTCTTTCTCTTACTGACCAATAAAAAGAGGTAGCGTATAAAATATTTCCTCAAATTTAAGTTTCAGAAAATTTTCTGAACAAAATCAGGATCACAGGCTCTTAAACCAGGTTCCTTTTGCAGGGAGAAGTATCTGCGTTCCTACAAGCTACAGAGAGATTGACTTTGTGTTTCGTTTATATTTTTAACGCATATATGACATATTTATTGAAATTCCTCTTCAACCTCTTGGGTTTCCTTTCACTTTAATCCTCCTTCTTTTTCCATAATAAGTTCCTAAGACTTAGAACTTGAGACAGGAGCACAGTAAAGCTCGTCCTGGGGTGTATAGTTACTGTGAGCCCCCTCTCCAACGTGACGCTCATTCACATTTCCACTGGCTGCAGGCAGGGTGTGACAGGCACCGAGGCAGGAGATGAGAGGAACAGCTGATGGATCGTGATTGATAGGGTCACAGACACGAGCCTTTCCCCTGTGCCCATCAGTCACCGTGGATTAACAATGAGTTCCTCTGAAGTCAGAGAAGGCGAACAATTACAGCCGGAGGAGCAACTTGATAAGAACACTTCTCTCAAATGGGACATTTGCTCAGTCAGAACAGCTAAAAACCAGGTGTTGGTTGCGTGAGTTTCTTCCTCAGCAACTGATGATGAGTCTGTTGGTGCATTCAGCTGCTTCCCTTCATTTTTGTTTCATAAGAACCGATTACAGCTGCACGTATTTCTATAAAGACAAAGTAATGAACTGACCGCTGAATAATCCCTTAAAATCTCTTAAACAATTCCTTAAAAACACTGACTAAATAACCTTATCAACTGCTTATTGGCTATACTGCAGTTCAGGGCTCAATGAACGGTAAATACAAATTAGCATTTTACGAAAAATAGATAAAAAGATGAAATAAACCGTAATGTTGTGACAGATACACCACAACAGAAACTAGTGACTCCCTGTATCTGATGTTGTGCTTCATCAGTCTGTCCCTGTATGTATTCATATTCTGATGCAGTTCCGGTGTAACGGTTCAACAGGTGATCAGATTAACTGGTGAAGGTCGCAGATGTTTCCGTCCAGTTGTCACCGCCGTAATTGTGCCGCTTGTTGAGAGAAATCAAATGTCGAGTTGATCTAAGTGCTGTTATTACTGAGCAGCCTGTAAATGGAATGCAGCGCAGCTAGCTGCTGCTCTGAGGCATCATCTCATCGGTGTATTTAGCAATAGCCAAACAAAATAACTAATGACCTCTGCAACAACAAGCCACTTTTAAATATCTCGTGGATTACAACTGGGTAAGATAGGACTGGGTGCAGAGAGGAGTCGACAATGTTTGTTTCTATTTTTACTGAAAGTGCCAGGAGGCCATGCAATATGGCTGACTGAGGAGGCTCAGGCCTTCCTAGGTGTCATTTTCTTCCTCTTTGCTGGATTTATTGGCGAGCTCGCTGAGGCGAGCTGCCATGTGGTTGTGCTCTGTGCGTGTGTGTGTGTATGTTCTCTCACCCTGTGTCTGGATGAGATGGAGTATCTTTGCCGTGACATGTCTTGCATTTTTCACATCCTTCGCCATGAGATCCCCATTCATTCGTTCCAGTTGCCTCAGCAGCATCACTACCTTGGAATTACTGGGAATGCTGGAGAGACACGCAAAAGACATGATCATCTTTAGACAGTACATCAACCTGTAAATGGGTCCCTGTGCATTTGGGGACATAACAAATAATGAGAACCTAAACATCCTATTAACTGATTTCAAGTTTTATTTTGGTCTCTCTGCTCTGAGAAGTGGCGTATTCCCAAAAAGTGGAATACTGCAGGAAAAAAAGTGACACGAGTTAACTTCCAAATGTTCTCAAGGCAGCAAAGGGGAAGTGAAACCAGTCAGTTAACACACGAACGTCCTGTCATCCTGTGACCTTGACTAACCCTGAGTTTCTCACTGACTCAGCTCTCATGTTAATCCTGTAGCAGATGGAAATGGGATTTTTTTTTTTTTTGCTGCTAATGTGACAGATATTAACACCAAGGTGGCACACATATACACATGGAGAGGAAAGTAAGCCTGCAAATGTATAAAATATCACCTGAATGATTATTTTTGTCATCATGTAAGAAAAAGGCCTTCTGTGAAATAGGGGTCCTGCCATAAAGGGGAAAAAACTGTTAATTACATAAAATAATTAACTTTCAGAAAGTTTGACTTTTGTGGGGCGCAGATCTCCCATAATTAATTACTTTTTTTTTTTTTTCAGTCGAATGAGGTGAAGTCTAAATCTGCCGTCTTCTATGTTTTCTTCTTTAGCTCCTGGAAAGTGTGTTTGGTACCCAAAGGATTACAGTTAAATGAAAATAGAATGTTAGGCTATTCAATATCATGACACCAGCTTGTCACCAATATTAATAGACAATGTGGTTAAATGAATAGAGTTCTTGGACTTGAAGTGCAATTCTTTCCCATGCTGCCTTTTTTTCTGCCACAGCTCATTATTTCTTTTTTTTGGAAATGTCCTCCTGTAATGCATGTCCATAAATTATAGTTCAAGGGATGGAAGCATGTTTACCTTTCTCTTCACTTCTAATGTTGGATCTTGCAGACATTTAATTTAGGGTGGATTATGGAACAAGACTGATATACAAATGGAAATAAGGCTGTTTTCCCATCACAGAGTGAGTGAATTCTGTTATTTTTGATTGAACTGATGTCTTGAATATCTTACAAGTTAACTGACTATAATAAGTTACCATGGTGGACGGAACAAAAGGTTCAAAGAATCAAAGGTTCAAAGGCTACTTTATTGATACTCTCAGGTAAGTTTTGTTTTCAGCAAATCAGCTATTACATTCACAGTTATGGCATTTAGGAAAAGCTAACATGTAACAGCACATGTAACAGAAATGCAAAGTTACAAGAGTGCTCAAGTGGTAAAAGACTACTGTAAATTTAAGGAGTCAAAACACAGAGTTGTCCCTTAAGTTACTTTGATAACCAGAAGCCCTCCTTCAGAGAGCAGGCCTGAGAACACACACAGAGCTGCATCAGAAATGCTCACGGTGAAATAACTCAAAACCCCAAACGCTGCAGAAGAAAAATGTGTCCAAGACCAAAACAGCAGAAATAGCCTTTTTTTTTTTTTTTTTTTTTTTTTTTTAGTAGTGCTGTTAAAAATAGGCCAGAACTGCTGTTCATCTTTGAATTACAGAGGCAGGATCTAATGCTCTCTGTGGGACTGTGAGCCATCTCTAATGTAATCTCAGCACAGTGATGCTCAGCTGGAAACATGAGGTTAAAGGTCAGTTGTGGGTACAGCAATTGAAAACATAGGAGAACCAAAACTCTCTTGATAGAACCCAGTGGAGCAGATTCTCTCATATGTCCTTATAAAGACAAAGAGAATGACCGTGCTTGCCTCCAAAAAACAGAAAGGCAGGAACATGGCAAGAATGATGGAATGAAGTTAGTGAAGTATAGGAAAGTTTGTTTCTTGCAAAAGAAACAAACCTAAAATATTTAGTGAACAGACTAAAAATATGAGAGGTTTTCACAAAGATCAGGAATATGATGAGAAACATAAACCTACAGCTCATTAAAAACAAATAGATTTGGGCAAATGTATGGAAAACACAGGGCTTTAGAGTTATTAGACACCGTGACAAATACAGTTCAGGAAATTATCTGCAGAGTTTAGTACAAACACATAAACAGAGTATCTAAACAGAATAGGGACAGAGACAGGCATGGGTTCAACACTGGTTAAAGATCTCAGAGAGAGCCCACGAAGAATTCTGAGCACTGTACTATGATTAATTACAAACAGATGAGCGCATAATGTATGTCAGCATGTAGCCCTGTGTGTGTGTGTGTGTGTGTGTGTGTGTGTGTGTGTGTGTGTGTGTGTGTGTGTGTGTGTGTGTGTGTGTCTTCTAGTACATACTGCATAGTGAAAATATGAGTTTAACCAACAGTGAGGACATTTGGGTCCATACAATAATAAAGATATGTCTGAGGGTTAAGGCTTGGTTAAAAGGTCAAATTCCATTTAGATAGTTAGGTAAGGGGCAGGGGGGAACATTATGTCTATGAAAGAGCGTGCACATGTATTAAATTGCATACTGTCTTAAAATAGGAAAATAACTCACCCTTTCTCTGTAGCCATTTTGGGTTTGTTCATTTTTTTTTACCGCATCACCATTTCATTTTATCTGTAAGAGAAAAATAATAAAGATTTAAAAACAGCCATGCACAAACATTCTTTACAATTTTAGTAATGACAACAATGAAAGAACAATCTGCCTGTCAGGTGACATTATTGCAGTAGCTGGGATTTCTGTCCTACCAGGCGACAGTGTTCTGGGATCCCGTGTTCCTTGTGGAAAGGCATCTATATAATATATGTTGTAGTTGCAGTGTGTATAGTTCTACAAGTGGGTTAAGAAAATAAAGCTGACAAAGGTCCTTCGAGATAAATGGTGTGTGTGTGTGTGTGTGAAGTTTTGTACTCTCACAGCTGAAACCGATCATCAACCAAAAAGATGACTTAACAGCCTGCACAAAGCTAAAGTGCAATGCAAAACAGCTTTAAAAAGGTTGACATCATGAGAAAACAGAAGCTTATGTGTTTAATATCAGAACATTTACAGTAGAACTAAAGTGTGTTCAAAAAACCTGTTCAGTCCAGAGAATTAAAATTGAAAGCATAAGGAAGATATATGTGGTGAGTGACAGAAATGTACAGATAAATATCAAAAACTGAATTGTCTTTCACGACTGAATTACAAGTGTGGAAAAACAAATTACAATATTACAATACAAGGTAGAATAAAATGAAGTACAAAGTCAATCCAGGCAATTTCACCATTACACCCTTTCCACTTACAATTTGCAAGACAGAAGTGCTTTCTCATCAATATTGTCCATCACTACAATTAATTGATGTGATCTAGGAACTGCTCTTAGAGCCACTTCTAAAATTACATGTGGTGCTGAAGCTTGCTTCAAAAGAGGGGGGAAAAACTGCATTATTTATTCAAAACACCCATCAAGTCACTACAGGAAAAGCTGGATACATCCATTTTATTTTCAAGGCTCCAAGTAAATTAGATGTATATGTTGTGATGAATCAAAATAAATTCTGAGGAGATCATTCTGAACAAAATAAAGCCTGATTTTATTATTATTGTTCAGCAAACAAACAGGGAAAGGTAAATAGGTGAAAACGTGAATACGATTACACGATGAATATTAAAATGGGCCAAGTCATTAATTTTATGCTTTACAAATACTGCAGAGTCAGCCTGCAACGTCCTGCTCCCCCATTCAACCAGTACCAGATGAGAATAAACGTCATGCCTTAGCAGAATCGCTGGGTCACACCACGAAGCATATTACGTTTGGTCGATGTGAATGCTTCTCCAGCGGATTCTACACCTGGCTGGTTGTGGAAACCAACTTAACTGTTACAAATGGTTCCCTGTACACAGTAACACGCTTGGTTACCTGGCACAAACTAATCTCTAGATGTGTTTAAAACGGCATGCCGTGCAGGGAGGGGGGGATGAAAGAGGAACACTGACATCGCATTGCTTTCACTGTTCTGCACAACAACCAGTTAGCCGGGGATATTTTTCAAGATGCCGAATTGTTAGATAACCCTGCAGACTAACTGGTGTGCGTTGCACCTGCTGGACTACTCATTAACGAGCGCCTGTCTGCGTCAGTATGCTAGCTAAGAATACGCTAACGATGATGCTAAATAAAAGCGATAGATTAAGAGCAAAGATCTGTCTTATAATGACAAGACCGTGGGCCTTACTAACCTGCATTGAAAGAACCGCTCTCCGAAAAAGGAGCACCGATTCCAAGATAAAGCCGAGCGCTTCTGCAATGCCTACAGTTGCACGAAACGCCCAGATGATGTTTTCAGACCAGCCCCAAGTGTCAAAAAACAACAGCTATTGGTGAACTAAAGTACTGCTTTTATGAAGATTACTAAAATTGAGATACACCCTCCAGATTGAGCCAAGGATACTACACACCACATAATTCTTAAATAAAAATAACTATAATCAAGATTAGATCCAATTTCAACGATATATTTTTAATCCTAATGAATAAGAACTACATTTCCCAGAATTACATTACCATATGACGTTCAATTTATGCGCCATTCTTTACTCTGAGGAAACTACACTAGCTACATGTTATTTACGAAATACTGAGGTAGGTGCTATATCACAGCGAGAATATTGTTTCTGTTAGCAGTATCCTTCGCCTATAAACACATTTAAGATAGATATTGTGTTAAACAAGCGCAATTCTGTTGTTAAGTCAAGAATTATTCACTGTACCACACGATATTACTCGCCAATATAAGGTTGTGGTAGCTAGCTAACAATTCATACAGCTAATAATTCATCAATATTTCTCAGAATAATTTATGAGCAATCTGACCTTCTTACTGGTTTGTACTTTTAAACAATAAGTACCGATTCAAGATAACTGAAACAAGTCAATTGACGTGTTTGCTTCACCGTGAAGTCTATGCTTCCCAGACCATTACAGGTGTTGTGCTGTGGAATGCAGACCCCTTTTTCTTACCGTGATAAATGTGTTGGTTTGCGTTCATTATTTTCCGTTATAAATTACGTATTGCAGGGATGTTTGTGTTGAGAAGCACATTGGTTATTTACACTCTTTAGAAGAGTTTTAAAGAGTGTAGGTCACCGATCTTCTTCTCTTCTATTCCCGGGGGTCCATTTCACGGCACAATGCTACTTGCCGTGAAAATCTTAGTTCTAGTAATAGTAAGAAGATCTAGTAGAAGATCTTACTTGGTCCCCTCTCTAGATTCTTCCCGCCACTTTTGTAACTTTGTGAGTTGTTATTTACATAATAGTTAGACTTAATTCTAGTTTTGGATGATTTAATTCTTTACACTCAAGCCTCTTGAATCATATGTCATATATTTTCATATTATTTGTTATTGCTTTTTTGCAATTGAAATTTAAACAGAGAGGTGGGAACCCATCATTTGTGGTGAAACTTAAAATAGCCATATAGTATTACATGTTTAAATGCAAGTTCAGTCAGTCCAAATGTTTTGTAATTTTTTTGTGTTTGTCCTCAGTTGTCATCATGGTGATTAAATCAGCAGTTGAGGATGAGGATTCTGGCTGGGGGTTGGGCATCCCAGACAAGATGAAGAACAATGCCAACTGGGTTGACATTACTCATGATTTTAAGGGTGCATGCAAAGGTACAGGCTCTGCTAGTCATTGTGATGATGCAATCAATCATCATCTACCTACCTACCTACCTATCTGTGTGCACTTCTGTAATGAACTAAGATGCTGTCTTTTTCTCTCTCCATATCATTTATGCAGAGTTAAACCTTGGAGAGTTGCTTCATGACAAACTGTAAGTAGCATGAAATACATTTTGCACAGTTGTAATTTTTTAAACTTCAGTGGTTTATGCAGGAACTGACTTTCTGTGGATCAGCCTGCCGTCTAAAAACTTACTTTAATAACCAGGTTTAATATGCTCTCTTCAGTTACTGTGAACACACACATTTCGTTTACAAAGTCTGCATTGACAATTGTAATCAAATGATAACTCTTTTGGCAGATTTGGTTTATTTGAGGCCATGTCAGCCATAGAGATGATGGATCCTAAGATGGACGCTGGAATGATTGGAAACCAGGTGAACCGGAAAGTTCTCAACTTAGAACAAGCGATCAAGGTACATTTCTCCTACGTAGTCATACAATGAAAACTGTATCTATCACTGTTTTCAAACAATCAATGTAGGCCATTTTCTAAGTCTTAAATTGTTTTATTTCCTCTTGTACTTGTTATAGGAAGGTGCCATCAAGGTGAAAGACCTCAGTCTTCCAGAACTCATCGGGATTATAGACACATGTTTCTGTTGTTTGGTGAGTTTATTATACTTATATGTAAACTCTGTGTACAAATGAACTGTGATGTCTTATTGAATAATAAAATTTAAGTGGTGCATTTTTTATTTCAATAGATGTGTTCATTAACTGATTTGTTTGAAAATGTACTGTTCAATACCTCTTTCTAGATAACGTGGTTAGAGGGTCACTCCTTGGCACAGACCGTCTTCACCTGTCTGTATGTTCATAACCCGGACCTGATTGAGGAGCCAGCCCTAAAAGCCTTTGCCCTGGGTATCCTGAAAGTGTGTGACATCGCCAGAGAGAAGATCAACAAGGCTGCTGTCTTTGAGGAGGTAAACAACTCCCCTTGGTCTGTCTGTTAGTCATTATTCAGATAAAATGACAATAAAATTGCTAAAAGATGGTTTCTGTAATTATTTTGATTAAAACTATTGATGTAAGGTAATCATGGGTACGGCAGAAGCAAATTTACAGTAAGATTTGTCCTTTTGACTCCTGTCTTGTCCTTTTTGATGTTTCTGCAGTGAACATGCAAACATGAATATGAATTTAGTCCATACGTTTTTGTGACTCTGTGACTCTTGTGTTGATACTGATGTACATTTACATTTGTGTTTAGGAAGATTTTCAGGCTATGACTTATGGTTTCAAGATGGCAAATAATGTTACAGACCTGCGGGTGACAGGTAAATGTTCTCTGTTATGATACTTGATAAATTCTGTAGCTGTACGTATTATATGGACAACTAAAATCACCACAGTGCCGTTTCCTTAAACCATCTTTGTTTTGTTCCTCCTTACAGGTATGCTGAAAGACGTGGAGGATGAGTTGCAGAGGAAAGTTAAGGTATTTGTTCCAGGCCAGTTTTATCTTAACTCTTTAAAATGAAAATGAAATACTTTTATAAAGGTACCTTTTTTGTTGTTGTTTTGTTTTCCTTTTTTGGCACAGAGCACACGGAGTCGACAGGGTGAGCAGAGAAACCCCGAGGTCGAACTGGAGGTGAGTATGATAAAAAGCAATAGCTGTTATTGAGCTTCCATTGAACTGCAACAATAATAACAACATAATACAATGATAATAACACTGTTGTTTTAAAAGTACAGCTGGAATAAATTTCTGATATTTTGATTTTTACAGCATCAACAGTGTTTGGCACTTTTCAACAGAATCAAGTTTACGCGACTTCTACTTACTGCACTGATCACCTTTACCAAGAAGGAGGTAAAACACATCGAGACAGTCAGATCTTCATGTAGATTTTGTGTTTTAAATGGTTTTTATATGTTGGAAGTGTTGTCTTCTTTGTCCGTACATTTTGTAAAATCAGACCAGTTCTGTGGCTGAGGCCCAGAAGCTTGTGGCCCAGGCAGCGGACCTCTTACCTACCATCCATTCCAGTATCCAGCATGGCATCCAGTCACAGAATGACACTACAAAAGGAGGTTAGTACCAGGCTTGCGTCTCTCCCAGCTCCGCTGCTCAAACGCAGCACACACACACTCCTAAAAATCTGGTTTCAAAACTATTTTGGGCATCTGAACATGATAACATTGCTGCTCATCAAGCTGTCTAGTCAGCAATTGTGAGATTTAATTGGAAAATGATGCAGTAACATCTTGTATTTTTGCAGATCACCCCATTATGATGGGCTTCGAACCCCTGGTGAACCAGAGACTTCTCCCGCCTACGTTTCCTCGCTATGCCAAAATCATCAAGAGGGAAGAGATGGCAGCTTACTTTGGCAAACTCATAGAAAGAATCAAAGCTGTCTGTGATGTGATCAACACCACCAACCTTCACGGCATACTGGTAAACAACAGCACATAACCTAGAAACAGAAATAGACAACTTCCCTCAAAGTCAGGCATGTCCAAAGTCTAAAGATATAATCCTGACATAATCCTTGCCTTTGTTTTAAAATGAATTATAGTTGGCTTGGTAGCATGAAGAGAATAAATAAAACATATAAAAATTCAACACACAGTTCCTCTTTGTAACACATGGTGGCAGCACTTGTAACGCACATTGAAAACTCACCCAGAGCTTTGACAAGTTTATGGTAGGAACTCAAAAACCTCCCATTCTGAAGAATTTCATTTGAATTGCAAGCCTGCATCTTTTAATTATTGAATATATCGTCAGTGACCATTGGCCCTCATTCTCCTATTACTATTACTATTATGATAATGATTCTACTTGTTCTTATCAGGACTTCTTCAGTGAGTTCAGCGAACAGTCTCCTTGTGTGCTCTCTAGATCTCTTCTTCAGGTGAGTCACTGAGGTGAAATTAATGTTTTTAGTAAAATTCAATGTTTTATTTGAGCCAAACTGGTTATATCCTGATTCCAGACAACATTCCTGATTGACAATAAAAAAGTGTTTGGGACACATCTGATGCAGGACATGATTAAAGATGCTCTGAGATACTTTGTCAGCCCACCTGTCCTTTCCTACAAGTAAGTCTGTGTTTTAATTGTTGATTAAAGGTTGATTATTATTGAGTTGGACCCTGTTAATCTGTTGACACCTTTCCAGGTGTTGTCTGTTTAACAACCACCAGGCCAAAGACTACATTGACTCCTTTGTTACGCACTGCACCAGGGTATGTGACAAAATCCTCTGGTGCTTTGTCTGGGTCCTCAGTAAAGTGTAGTGATTACAACGAAGAGCACAATTTAAAGGGATTTACGGAATATGTTGATGTTGTCAATTCTCCCTGCAGCCATTCTGCAGCCTGATCCAAATCCACGGGCATAATCGTGCTAGACAGAGGGATAAACTCGGTCACATTCTTGAGGAGTTTGCCACACTGCAGGATGAGGTGATTTGCAACCACAGAAATCAGCAGAGGCAGCTTTAATCCAGCTGCAGCTCCTCAGAAATGACCGTGTGTCTACCTTCACTTTCTTCTCTCCACAGGCAGAAAAGGTGGATGCAGCCTTGCATAGCTTACTGATGAAACTTGAGCCTCAGCGGCAGCATCTAGCCTGCCTGGGTACCTGGATCCTGTACCATAATCTAAGGATCATGATCCAGTACCTGCTCAGTGGCTTTGAACTAGAGCTGTACAGCATGCATGAGTATTATTACATCTACTGGTGAGAGCGCGCACAGACACACACACACACACAAACTAGAAGTTTCTCTTCGCGTTCCCCTTGATTCATGACTGTCTGCTTTCGACTGTAGGTACCTGTCAGAGTTCCTGTACGCTTGGTTGATGTCCACTCTGAGCAGAGCCGACTCCTCTCAGATAGCAGAGGAGCGGATTCTGGAGGAACAGCTAAAAGGACGTAGCAGCAAAAAGACCAAGAAGAAGAAAAAAAGTATTCTCCCCAGACTTACTGTATCATTAAAAGTGCAAGTAATACTTCTGGTTGCTGCTAATGTTGATTTCCTCTGCAGTTCGTCCTCTCAGCAAGGAGATCACCATGAGTCAAGCCTACCAGAACATGTGTGCTGGCATGTACAAGGTAGGTCGTTGATTCAGCCGTCCTTGGACACCTTCTCACTGCAGAATTGTAATTCGTCTGTCTGTCTGTCTCTGTCTGCCTGCCTGCCTGCCTGTCTGTCTGTCTGTCTGTCTGCAGACTATGGTGGCTCTGGATATGGATGGAAAGGTGCGACGGCCCCAGTTTGAACTGGACAGCGAGCAGGTCCGCTACGAGCATCGCTTTGCTCCTTTCAACAGCGTGGTCACTCCTCCGCCTGTACACTACATTCAGTTTAAGGTACTTGAGGAGACTTTCAGTCACACTCTTGAGATTTTAATCTTTTTCTGAGCCAAACTCCAGTTTCTCTACCCTGATATCATCCTTCCTGCCCTCTCCAGGAGATGTCTGATCTGAAGAAATACAATCCTCCACCAGGCTCCTCTGATCTCTACCTGGCTGCCAGTAAACATTTCCAGCAGGCCAAGCTCATCTTAGAAAATGTGCTAAGTCCAGACCCTGAGGTCAGAATATGGTTGCAGGTCATATCTTGTTCCATTTTTCAACCGTTTTTCCTGATAAATATATGTTTGTCGTTATCATTGATCTTATCAATGAACAATAACAGGTGAACCGTATACTGAAGGTGGCCAAACCCAACATTGTAGTGACGAAGCTCCTGGCTGGAGGGCACAAAAAGGACATTAAGGTAGCACTGTTCAGTAAATATTAAATTAGTTTAAACTCTCACATACAGGAAGATCCAGTGTGTAAATAGAGATCATTCATATAGATCATGGTGTTTGACATGTTCCTTGTGGTCGATTTATTAATTCACACGGTTGCCTGCCCCATCTCCAGGTGCTTCCAGAATTTGACTTCTCAGCTCATAAATACTTTCCCGTGGTCAAGATCATCTGACCATCATCAGCTGTGCGCTCTCTCACTACCAGAACAACAGTGTGTGTGAGAGTGTGTGTGTGTGAGAGGGAGTGTCTGAGAGTGACAGAGATATGTGGTACTTTTCCAAAGAGCTGGTCAATGAAAATATTTCATGAGCTGCTTCAGAACAGAAATTGGTGAATGACAGATGCAGTGGCATATATTTGTGTTCATGTGAATGAAAAATGTTCAGTTGACAACAGTGTCCTGTCACTTTATTTCAGCAACATTTTGACCTCGCACATTGTTTTAAAAAAAAACACATCACCTCTGAAATTCCAACAGTGAATTTATTTATTTATATAATTAATAGTTTAATTTAATTTATATTAAAAAAAAAATCATTTGTTATGAATATACTTTCTCTCCAGGTTCACCTGACAAACAGAAATTTACTGTACACACTCACACACACACACCCACACCCACAGACAAGCAGTTGTTTCAACAAAGCTAAACTAAAAACATAACAGCCTCTGTGTTTGGATATTTGCGATATCATCCACATCTGAATTAAAAAGAAATCATGCTAACCCACTTACCATTGGTCAAGATTGTTCTTATGTGATTTATAACTGCAGAGAACCAGTAAAAAATCAAATCTCAGATCTAAACAAGGAAGAAAGACAACAGCTGGATATAAACAGACAGGACAAATTTAGCTTTGTTCTACATTTGTACACCGCAGGACACCTGAATAGACACTGGCCTCAGGGCTGTAGACATTCAGTCAAACATCCCTCCTCAATAAGTCCAGAACACATCAAATATCTGTTCTGGGTCAAAACAAAGGCAACAAATATTCCACCCCCACCATGTCTACTTTAGATTGAATAGACCAGAAACACATTTTTACAACTGGGTTTTTCCAGAACCTTCAAATGCAAGAAACATCTTCTACACTTCATTTACAGCAGTTACAAAATGTATTCAAGCATGTAAACCATCCAGAGGATTGACTCTCAATGCTGAACAGTTGTCTAATGCTCACTAGTCAGACAAATCATTTTATGTACAGTAATTTTAAAATCCAAACCAGCTTCTAGTGTTCAAACCTTATGAAATAGATGTTACTCGGTTCAAAGCACCCTCTCAGAGAGCAGCTACTATTTGTCTTCTCTTTTATTTCATTGGACTGGATTTAGCATCAGAGTGACAACTTTGCTCAAGAATCTCAGCACAGTATATATTTAGCATATTCAGAATGATCTGAATCAAGTGGCATATTTTTTTATGGCGCAGGTCATGGTCACTGACCTCAAGAGTCTCTTCTGAGTCTGTTCACGAGCAGCTGAAGGATCAAATGGATTCTGCTCACTCAGACAAGGCCTCTGATGGATTACTGGGCACGCACGCCTGATATTTCACATACCTTAATAAAATATAGCCTTGGCTATATCTTGACTAGACTTCTGAGCATTATATGATGTGGAAGTACAGAAAAATCTATGATCTTCTGAGGATTAGAGCAACAGATGGATTAACCTGGGTTTCTTTTGCATTGAGTGCTCTTAATTTGTGTTCACAGGTCCATTCCAGCTTCTTCTTGTCTACTTTGAACCCTAAAAACACAAAAATAAAGGTGCCAGTTTGGCTCTGTCATCACTTTTATCCGATCAGGTATCAATTATTGCCTGAGATACATCTGTTACCGTCAACCCGTAAACACAACAACTAGCTACCACTGATGCCATGACTAAGAGGTACAGTCCATCAGCGGCATGCCGGGCTGTATTTTAGTTTTATACCTTAAATTTGAGCGAGCTCAGCTTGTTTGTCTGCTTCAAATTCTCCTTCATTCTCGTCGTCTCCATTATAGTCGGCGAGCTCCTGCTCCAAGTCTGAAAAGACAGCAGAGGTGTTGATTTGTGGCACACAATCAGAACTGAAAAATTTGTGGTTGTTAAAATTCCTCTCTCCTGTATTTCAAGTCTCCACAGTTATCCTACATATGGATAATATACCTATATTCTCAGATGGTTTCCTTTGCTGCTTCTCCACATTGAGTCCCTCCATTCCTTGTTCTTCTGCCATATATTCCAATGGCTCGTCGATCTTCTGAGCAGCAGGATTCTCCTCTCCTTTCTTCTTGCCCATCAAAATGCCTTCCATATCAGGCTCTCTCTCTGGAGGAATAAACAACTTGTTGAAATTTTGAAAAAGAATTCAAAAACAACTTTATTGTCAATTCTATATCAATGGTCAGGTAATCAGTAAACTAGCTCCACAATAAAAAAAAAAAAACGAGTCACAGTATCAGTTAAAGCAATAGATATGTTATTCTTGCCTTCTGTTTGAACAGTCTCATCATGACTATCCATGACTTCATTCTTTTCATTTTCAGCCAAATTGTTTTTCAAAATTTCTGCGTTTTTTGTTTCGACTTCATCTGCGATTACAGCGCCACCTGGTGGCGGCGGCAAGACATCCAGCTTGTCTGCAGGAGCTTGAGGAACAGAATGAGGTTCTTCTTTGGAGGAAACTTTCTCTGAAAAAGTGGAACCGGAAAAACATCCATCCATGAGATGGGGGTAAAGGCCAAGTAAGAAGTTAATGTACAAATACTTGCATCACAATTTTCTGTTTTTGTGTGTTACAGCTCAGCTACATGGATCCCAAAGCTGTTCATATTCTTTACCTTCATCCACAATGATGTCATTGGTCAGCAGGTTAAGTGCTTTCTTTTTCTTGGTCTGAGAGAGACTTGTCTGGTTCAAATCATTTGGTGCCTTCATTTCTTCATACAGAGCTTCACTCACTTTTTCCTCTTTATCCAGTGTGTGTTCCAGCTGAGGAATAAACATGTGCTATATTACTTTAGATTACAAAGAATGTGACTGTTTTTCAAAGTAAAACACCCTGCAATCTGAATCAAAAAAAATGAAGATTTGCATTAAATCTTCCCGAATTCAACCATTCTTCTAAATAAATGTCTTTTTACCAGAGAGGATTTGTCTGGAGAGGTGCTAAGCTTCTTCATTTTCGCCTCAATTTCAAGTTTAGCTGCCGCCACTCTCTCTTCGCACTGCTCCTTCTGGGACATGATCTCTGCGTTGCAATGAGTCCTACAAGGCACACAAATATGACAGATATAAAAATGACCGAATACACTCAGGTTTCATGCTCGTGTAGTACATACGGAGGCGCTTACATGTCATAAGTCAGTTTTTTGTTGAGGGTTTTAATGTTGTTCTGGCAACTCTGTAGCTCCTTCTGAAGCTTCCCCAGGTCATCGTTCAGCTGGTTCACTTGTCCTACAGTGCAGATTGACCCATGATGTAAATGGCAAAATCTTCATATACTTTCACCATTAAGAAAATAGAGCATAAGTATTTGTAGTTGTTTACCTTTGAGTTGCTGTATAGATTTTGTACCGGAGGAAATGTTCTTCTGCAGGGTGCTCTAGAAGAAAATAAAAAATCTCAACATTCACATTTTCCATGCTCATAGCAATGACAGTTTCAGATATTCATTGGTTTTTATGTGCACCTTTTCCTGGGTAAACATGTTCTGAGTCCCTTCCAGTTGTTTCTTGTAATGGTCTTCCATGTGCTCCATCTGCTCCTTCTGTCTCTGGATCTCATCCTGGAACTCGTTCTTTTTAATCTCTGCAGCTCCTCGTTCTACTACTCCACGTCTCACTTGGCTCTCCAAGTCGTACAATTTAGTCTATGTCACACGTAAAAGAGAATCAATGTTATGTATTTGGCTGGCCACTGCATCATAGCCGGCATCATAGTGGCAATGGCATCATAGCCGGCTCGGCTATGTATGTGAGATTTGCATACTCATATCTCTGAGGGTTTTTTCAGAACTCTCATTTACATGTTTTTGGACAAACCACAAGCCAGACACAGGAGTTAGTGTGTGAGTGTGTCCTGGTGACATGTCCAGGGCACAGTCCTGCCTTGGAGCAGGTTACTGGTAGAATACATGCATGGATAGATGGATTTGTGCAAATAAAATTGTTTGGACAAAGGACAACAGAGACCTAAACATTATGCAAAGCAATTAAAAAAAAAAAGATGGGTTCTGACAGCAGGACCCACTCTTTCTGGGGTCCTGGCCCACCTGCAGCTCCAGGTTTCGGGAACTGGAAACCCAATAGTTGAAGCCCAGAACCACTATGCAGGCAATCAGGGCACCAATCAGTAAAGGAGGTGATCTTCCACCACGACGACCGTTTCCAAGGCCACCCATACCTGTCTGCGAATGAAATAGGGCATGGGTCATGTATGGGCATGTTAACAAAAGCTCCTGCACAAAAAGCCATGTATCTATGTCTCAGTATTAGTCTCATTATCATGTGAAATAAATACAATAACCAATAAATAAATACACGAAATAACCAATGACTAAGTGGAATGTGCCAAGTAAAAATGTTAAAGTGCAATCAGCATTTGTCCCCCAAATCACATCACACATTTAATAAAAGAACAGCCGATGAGTGTATCAACGTGAAATCCCAGTGTCGCTAAGATCAATCTGCGAGCCTGTGGATCATTGTCATGAATTTAAATTGGTAGTGCCGATTCAACATTACGAATGAGGAAGAAAAAGCTTAACCGAACGATTTAATAACCAAATCCGACTTCTAACTGAAACACCTTAACAACGATCATCCAGTTTGGCTTCTTGACTCAATCCGGAAAAGAAATGTTGCCACTCTATACGTAGGAAGCTAAAGCGTTAGCAACGTAGCTTCTCCTTTATTCCATCACTCACCCGAAATACAGGAAATAAATGCAGGGTCCAATAAGGAAACCAGTGCTCGGCTCAATGATTTACAATGCCACCAAGCTCCTATTTTCTCAACAGATCATTTCGTCCTTGGGGTTAACCTACATTTATCACAGCAAATGACATTCAAACAGTGAAGCCTCTGTTCGACTGCGCCCTGAGCGGACTGGACGTGCTGCTTTTGCGTGCTATAGGAAAATATGACGCCAAGGAGCGGACGGTGATATCGCTGCTTAATAACCACAAACTATTTGGTTTGTTAATTGCTGTATTTACCTGAGAGTATTATTAATTTATTAACTCGGGTTTTCACAGTCAATCTTTTCAAATCAAACTTTTAATTTGACCTAGCAATGAATAGACTTTAACGTGGTATGTCAAAGCACAAACCACTGTTCACCTGAAGCTGTAAATGTAGTACTATGATGAATAAATATGCGTAGAGTTCAAAGTCAAATATTTACTGAGCTTGAGTTTTATGTACAAATTAGTAAACAGTCACAAGACAGTACTAGATAGTTTTATTTGACAGTTTAAAGCAGATTTTGATCCAAATACAGAGATGAAATAACACCCTTTCACCAAATATTTGAACCTCTTCACATACAAATTGTCATGTCAATCCTAACATGATATGAAACATGCATTAGTTTAATTTAAGAAATATATAAACTTTGAAGGTAAATTGTTCAGATGATGCATGTACCACAGTTCAATCTTCAGCCATTGCTGGGGCTATCGTCACACAAATCTATCATTATATATGCTACACACACACCGCCACACACTGTATCCAGTATATTACAAGAAAAAAATATTTGGCTGTGCAAAGACAGGCTCAGAATTTCAATGATTAACATCTCTTTACAGTGGCCTGTTTTGTTGGAAAATAAACTATTATGAAGCTGGACCTGAGAAATGTATCTTATCAAATATATAAAATGAAATACATTTTAAAACTATTTTACTTTAATTGTATTTCTCACATTCTTATATATATTTCATATTTATTTTACCCTTTTGTATAACGCTTGATGTCTTCCCTCAAAAAAAGATGTTTTCTTTTTAATCACCTATGTTTCTTCTTTCATCAAACATCATCAAATATACCAGCCTGAGATGGCGACAGTGATAAGTAACGTCCCTCTGTGAAACTGCAGAGTTCAAACAGAAAAACATATTCTGTAAATCACATTCTGTGACCCGAATCAATATGTTAATCCAATTAAACAGTTGTTCAAATCAAGTTAAAAAGCACACCTTCTATTTGGTGAAACGTCATCTCTGAAATCATCTAGTAAAGGCCTCAGTGGCTCCTCCATCTCCTCTCCTCTTCTGCTGAAAACGATACCTGAAAAACAGCAACAGCTTTATTACCAGCTACACAATTTGAGGGCACTTACCTGACCTTCAATATTTTACTTTCAATCAAAAACTCAGCAAACTTTCATGAACTTGAGTAAAATGAATTCTTGTATGACTGTTTCATAAATAATGATGAACAGCCATACCAGTTCCTTTACAAACAAGTACTTTTATTGACACTAATTTCAGATTCAGTCTTTAGATGTAGCACTCTGACTAGAACAATTTGATTTGCAGATCTTCCTTGACTTCGACTAATTTTTTATTGTCCTACATTCAAAATAGCCAATAAAAGTACAGGACAGATGCTGCACCAGCTGCTGAGGGTACCTGACAGATGTCGCTAAGTAAACTTATAAAGCTAAAGCTAACAAAATCACCCACCCTGAGCTCCACTGGCAATGCATAGTCTAACCAGAAACAGTAGTTTTATTAGCATTTATTCTATGGTTCTTGCAGTGTTTTAAATGTATTCGTTACCATTTGGCTTGGTCTCTGTCACAAGGCTACTGCGGTTATCTCTTAATTCAGCGTAACCGGATCTGGTTACACCCAGAGGTCGACGCCGCTCCCTCCACGCCTGAAACACACAGCCAGTCACACACAGAATAGTGTAACAGGAATGAAATAGAATAAGACAGAGTTTTATTTAAAAATAAAACATCCTAACCCATTTCTGTTTTCCTCCACCCTCAGCTTTCTGCCTTTTTCTTCTTTCTGCATAAGTGAAGACACGTATGACTTTTGGATCAAACTAAAATAAATTTTAAAAACAGCATCTGATTTATTGGTAACAAAAACATGCAGAGATTTATCTCAGAAATATCAGATTCATGCTTAAAACTAAACCTATTCTTGTCAGATCCCTTCCTTCATCCACCAGATCAGAGGTCAGCTCATCATCAGTGATGTACTGATGGAAGCCCAGCAGGTTCAAACAGCGGGAGCCCAGGCTGGAAATGACAAATATACAGTTATAGTTAACAGAATATTCCACTGAGAAGGAAACAAGGGTCTGTAGCAGCCTCCTTTTATAGTTTATATCATCAGATTTACAGCCCGACTTAAAATAATATCAACTATCATTTAGTCATTTACTCTCATCCCTAACTCTTATTAAAAATCCAAGATATTATTTATGAAACTAAAAGGAAAAACATGGCTTACCTGTAAATTGTAGCAAAGCAGAGCAATAAAACCAACATAGGGTAATAGATGTAGAATCCATCAGAGATGAAAGACAGAACATGCATGGACCCCATGATCTGACAGAGAAAGACACCATCAAGTTATTGCTGTTAGATTTTGGCAGTTCTAAAGAGAACGCACGTGTACGGTGTACGGTGTGACCCACAGAGGTGTATGACGTCTGTATTCGGTCCTGGTGCGAGACTGCAGAGTCCATGTGAATCAAGCCAAGAAAATTGAGGCACAAAGGTGGGGTCAGTCGACAAAACAACCTGGGAGGAGAGGGCAAAGTGAGAAAACACCACATCTTCTTTGCAGATTTTATGCTATAATGTAGTTTATTGTAATAACCCCTCATCAGCAGGGTCTTTTATATGAATATAGAGTCAAAATCACATGTTCCATTTGGAAACATACATGCCACTGAACTGCAGGCTGTAGGCATCGGTCTGGTGATGTGGCACCAGGTAGTAGTAGTTGAAAACTCTTATCCTGAATACTGTGGAGTAGACGCACACGCACAAGAAGAGAATAGTGACAAAGCATACCACCTGGTGAAGAGGAAGAAAATAGAAAATCACAATTACTATATGGATTTTTGACCATGCTACTTTACCAAACGCACTTACCTCGATGCAAATGTAGCTGTGCTGTTTTTCAGCGGCTTGAACAAACACAGCAAACAGTGAGAGGACAGGGTGGGTGCTGAAGAAGGTGCATTCTGACCACACTACAGACACTGACAGGAGACAAAGCACCACTGCCAGAAACCTGTAGAAGCTCTGCCTGAACACACACTCCCAGTACCATTCTGGAACAGCCGGCAGACAAGAAAGTTTATATGACGAGTCCTCTTTTGAAAATAGCATATTGCCATCAAGGAACTCTAAGATATCACATGATTTAATTGTTTACAGTCTTACAATATTAATATCAGCGGTTCCTTCAGACAGACTGAACTCACCAACAGTAGGAGAGTAAAAGAACCTGTGGACCCAGTTGTGGTGCTGTGCTGAGGAGGAGCCGCGGATGAAACGTCGTGCAGAACTGCTCTGGCTTTTGGTTACATCTTCTAGATGAAAGGCCTCCTCTAGCAAAATAGACCACTGAACATGGGTCTGATTGTGTCTTTGAACTGCAGAAATGACCTAAAACACATAAGTATGCACTTAATTTAGTAAGGTTTCCTTGTGGATTGCTGTAGAGAGTTATAAATACTGTACTGACCTTTTTATGAAGGTTAACCAGGTCTCTTTCGGTGGGTTGGACATGTTGTCCTCTATCTGACATGTTTGTTATCATCTCTTCTTGATACCTCGAAGGGCACTGAAATTAGAGATGATGCTTAGTTGAAGACAGAACCAGAAAAACCGCAAAGGTGACATTTTGAAGCTGAACAAGCGTTTTTGTCTGACCTTCGTTAAAATGGTGTCGACACACTTTCGGAGATTGTTGTTGTACCGGACAGAAATGTTAACATCAGCCACATCCTGATAAAAAGGACATCAGACAAAGATACATTACCTGTGGGAGCTGATTATTTAGAGCACAATCCGTCAAACTAAGTCACCTCCATAACATCTGCTAGGTTGCTCTCGGCTGAGCTCTTCTCGATAGCCATTTTTGCTACTTTGAAATAGGTCTTGGCCAGCAGATAGTCGTGGGAAGCTGAGAGCCAATAAGAACGAGGAATCTCAACCAAGCCATAACCTAGCAACAGCACCAAAAGAAAGAGGCCCCAAGTGTTGGCAGCTGTAATTCCAATGGTCTGGAACTCCCTCCTTTACAAACAAGACAGATCAATGTACTAACATGTAAGCATTTCAAAAAATACCATCCATCCAAACTTTTTTTGAACTGTGGGGGTGGGGGTGTTAAGTTACCACGAGAGTCGCCACTGTGGGTGAGCAGCCACGTATACGATGAGACAGATGAAGATAAGTAGGTAGGTGCCATAATAGATTGCATTTTCGATGAGAGCCGTTTTAATCTTTCCAACCCTGGAGAAAGCCCCCGACCGAGCATACGACTGCATAAATGGCAACAGCAGCCTACAAACGCACATATAGAGAGGAGAGATTGTAACAAAAGACAGCTGTTTCTTCAAAAACAGGAACATTTGGTAAAGTAAATGGAACAGTGTGTAACTGTGTGGTACCAAGTAAGAAACTGGGAACTCCAATACACGACCCTCCAGAACACAGGTAGGACTCCCTCTGGAATATAACTCCAAGGTTTCACACAAGGCTTCAGTTCGCTGTAACGCACAAAAGAATGTGAGAACACATTTCTTTTAAAGAATAATTACAGAAACGCTGTTTACAGTAGTGCTACAAAAGTGAGAAGTGGTAGTGGGCCATCGTTGGACAGTGTTCAAAGATGTCAATAACAAGAGACAGCTTGAACACCAAAAGTAAATATCAGTAGATGGATACTGATTTCTTATTTTACTAGAAATATATATATTTTAATGTGCATAGAAAGGAATCTTTTTTACCTGACAGTTGGATAGAGAGACAAGTTATCTGTCTGATTAGAGTGCCTTGCTGGAGCTGAAGGAGTAGGCTGCTTTGCACTGTCATCAAGACACTGCTTGTAGATGGTCTAGAAGAACAGTCAGGTTCAGTTCATCAAAACATGAGAAAATGTCAAAGAAACTGCTCGTATCAGTGGTGCATACCGTGCTAACGTCAAGTGGTAGGATGAAGATGATGAGAAAGCAGAGGTACCAGGACAGCAGGGTTCCCAAGAGGACCATCCACTGCTGCTTTCGCAAATCTCCATAGCGCTGCAGGAGGAAGAATGCCAAGAAAAAAACGACAACAACCACGACAGCCAGTGCAGCACCGCTCATAGTGATGGACCAGTAGGCAGACGTCAAGAGGTCATGGTGACTAGGAAGGCAAGAGCGACCAGTAGAAACAAATTTAAAATGCAAAATGATAGGAAATCTAGTCTGTTGAATAACAGCAAGATAGGAAAATACAAAATAAAGCATTATACGATACTGAGGGAAAAAAGAGAGTAGGATAATTAAGAATACATCGTTAAAATAGAAGGAAAACAAACAGTAGAAGCAAAGGGTTTATGATATATTTTCACAAAAAGAATTTCAAAACAATCACACTTTCTTGTTTCAACAGGTAACCTTAACCTGTTGCCCTCGCAAACAAACCAAATATTCTATGTTGTTCTTTAAACTTTTGAGTTAGCAGTGTCATGTCCTGTTACTAAAGCACTTTATAAAATGTGAAAACCATGGTTTAGATCGAGAACCTGTGACTGTTTTGCAATGATGTTGTTCCTTCAGTCATTACAGTCGTGTTTAATTCTTGAAAGAAAACAACAAACATATACAGTAGACACAGTGTATGTTTAGAAGCGGATCCACATCGTGTGTGCTATAAATAAGTGCTCTTTTCCCACAAAGTAGAACTGAAAAGTCTCTTACCTTGATCTTCTTGTTTTGCATTAAAGCTCGTAAACCGTTACACTGTCAAAATTTGACGTCGTGCTCCTCAAACGCGTTTTAATAAAAACCCCTGTACAGTATAATTCTTGACAGGGCATTACGTAAAGGAACGTTTTACAGCCGTAAAATGCCGCGTGTTGCATGTATGAGCTAAAGGATTCTGGGAATTGTAGTGAATGTAATGAACTATATATCCATCGTAAACAGTCGCGTGACTCATTCTTCAGTTTCTCTCTCTTGTATTCGCCATAAAGGAACTGTTGAGCAAAGACATCACACTGACACAAGCTTCAAGACATCTGTAAGATCAAAGATCGTTGGTAGCAATAAAAACACTAAATCAGAAAGATGACACTTTTCTGATTTTAACAAAATATTTAATACTGTAATAAAATAACGTATTTTCAGGTTTTACATGAAATTAAACTAAGTCAGTGTACAAGTAAAGAAGATGTAGTAGAGCAGTAATTTGTAAGGAGTGCAACAAGTGCCAAGATCTTAAAGCCAATAGTCAAATTTATATTGAAAGAATTTACAAACATTTACCATCATTTTGTGTTATCATTTCATTTGTTGCCATGATTTAAGAAACGTATTGAGGCTACAAGGTCTTGAAGCAACAGCAGAAATCATATCAGTTGTGTGGTCATGTGCCTTGATGTTCTAACCAAATAAAATAATAATTTTTGCAACCAAACAAGGTCATTTATTGCAATATTTCAAATAATAGTTACAGGTCTTTTTTATCATAAAGATCTCGATCTATCATTTATCTCTAGCAAATGTTTATATGCATGTTCCAAATGTAGATAAAAAGCAACATTTCAGGTGTGGGAGAACATCCACACATACGGGTCATCAGCATACACAGGACCCAGTACATTGAAGCACACTGCTCGATGTTCCAGTAAAAAGTCCATGTGTCTCAGCAGATCCAGGCACAGATATTCTACAAGATACAGACAAACGGACCAGTTCTGAAGAGGCTTCAAAACACCAAGTGCATCCATCCAAACTGACCCCAACATATCCAAAGATTGTAGCCAGTCCTGGAGAACATCATCCATCAAATCCATTGGTTAGAAATCTGTCCAAAATTCAGATTAGCCAAAATAGCTTCAACAACTGCAAAATCTCAAAGAAGATTCGTGCATCTATGTTGTGTCTGTAATGACACTCTGCTGCGAGTACAGTGTAGACTAAATCCACCTGAGTAGCTGCTTAGTGAAGCCATCTGGCAGCCTGCAACTTTACTTTAACCCTTTCTACTTGAATTAGTGTGATAAGCTACATACAACTCAGAGCCTTTAAATCAGCTTTGTATATTTGTATAAGAAAAGAAAGGAAAACATTATTCATTGTCAGAAATGGAGCATACATATGGAGGCTTTTTATCATGCGCAGTAAATGTATGGAATTGACAGTGTTTTCATTATTTACAAGTAATGGTAGTTAAATAGTGAATTTCTTAATCTTACTCATCAAGCTCTTATTTTGCAGTTGGGCAATATAAATTTCCCGAGTGGTAACTTCTAAATATTCCTTTACTGGCAAAGCTTGTTTTGTTGCCCAGCAACAGGTATTATTTTTGCAATATGATTTTCACCACTAGATGCCGCAAAATCTCCATACTGGGCCTTTCATATTTCCTGTACCCTATATTATCTATGAAACCAAGCCCAACCTACAAAACAAAAAACAAAACAAAAACAAAAAAACAGACAAGAATATTAAATAGATGCACATTGCCAAAAACAATAAATATCTCTATTTCTATGTAGGGATGAAACATGTTGATCTAAATGACGTAGTGCACATGATATACAGTATGGACTAAGGCACAGACGTGGTATCGAACATGATGTGTAGAGGGTCTGACAGACTTAATATTGCACGTTATGTAAAATACTGCACATATGTAAAATACTGCTTGCGATAATGAGAATACAATCCCATAAATCTAACAAGATTGAAATTTTCCACTTTTGAAATTTATATAATCCAAATGAGGTCTTCTACCCGCCTAAAAAACAAATAGACCCAACAACTCTAACTTACAAACTGCATTAATTACAGTGCACATTATTACAGTGTGACTCTGACTCTGTTTCGTTTCTTAGGGTTTATGCAATTACTATCTTTAAAATTATATATGAGTATGTCATTTTGGACTCTATTACACACTAAAGACAAATAATAATGTGTCATAATAATAGTAATAATGGAGCCTATCTCAGCCTAGCTGCAGATGGGCGAGGCAGGGTACATCCCTGAATGAGTTGCCTGCTCTTCGCAGGGCCAAAAAAAGATATCAGTTTACCCCCAAATGATAGCTGAATTATAGTGTACTGCTGACAGTCAGTGTACTGTTTTGTATGACATAGTGTTTTAAAACAGGACTGTTAGTTGTGTATCCATGAACCAGCCCTGGGAATTAAAACTCCAACTGTCTTCCTATTTTAATCACTTTTGGCTGGTTTTATATTCCAAATGTCAATCATCTCCTCTCCCCCCTCAAGCAAGCACATTTTAAAATATCTGTCCAAGTGATGGACCACAGGAATTGCTTCCAGTGTGGCCTTAAGCACATCAGGGGAGAAATACCATGTGAACCGCCTCATCTCCCATGACGCTCATTGAACACCAGGTAGGAGTGCGCTGAGACTGCTGGGTTTGAACTCTGCAACATTTGATCCATGGGAAACCCTCGTGGACAATAACACATGGAAACAAAGTGGGCCCAGTTCTGTATGTCCCCAGAGGGCCCCTGTAGACTGCAGGTCTTAGAAGCTGTCCCGGATACATCACTCTTCTGAGACTTGACTTCTATCGTTTTCTAATGGCTGGCCTGGTGAAGCCGGCTGGGCAGGCTAAAGTTACATGTATCTGGCACCGAGCTTGTCTGTATTTGTGTATCAAACTACAGTAACAGATACATTAGCCTTCAAATATTCATGCACAAACCATAGAAACAATGGATGAGCAGCCAAATAGCATGTTTCTTATGACTGGTGATCCCTTTAAAATTATCCAGCAAAATACAATACACCACATAACTACACAGACAAGGCCATTTGACCTGAAATGTCTGTGTAGGACCTACACAGACCCCAAGATTACCTAAACAAGTCCATTTGCAGACAGAGATCTAACCTTGGATTACCACTGTGAAAGAACAGTTGCTATTGGATAAACAGTAAACTAGTTTGTTCCACGTTCTTTCTCTAATACAATGAAAAAAATTACAATAACTTGTGAATTTCTCTTGAAGATTAATTAAGTATCTATCTATCTATCTATCTATCTATCTATCTATCTATCTATCTATCTATCTATCTATCTATCTATCTATCTATCTATCTATCTATCTATCTATCTNACACTAACTTAAGAATTCGAACTGTTATACCTTATTATCATCGAAAGCATGAAATTACAACCTTACGACACCAGTGCAGATAACAGCCTAAATGATGTTGGTTCACTAATACTGAATAAACGAGTAATGGACGAATAAACTAAAAATGAGCGGGGGAAAAAATAGTTGCCTAGTTGCAGAGACTGGAACAGGCAGTGAAAACCCGGTCTGGAACTATTAGCCTACTACCAATGGAAAAACCCCAATAGTGTAATAATTAGAGGTTAAAAATGATGATGAAAGAATACTAGGTTACAGATTTTTTTATTGTAATAATATTTGTGTTTGTAATGTCTTTTTAATTTTTATTTGATTCCTATGCTGCTGAAACACCAAGGACATATTTGAAGACCTTTTCAGAACCTAACTCTTGTATGGGCCAGTGAATTTAAAGGCATTATACATGACATTAGATTGTAACTACAGAGCGTTACCACCATTAGAGATGGACTAACGTTAAAAGTGTATGCACAGTTACGTTCGTCAATGTTAATATAATGTGAGTTTCTCTAATGACCCCAGGAATATCAACATTTACTGTAAATCAAATAAAGTCAGGTAATTGAGTTGTTAATAAGGAGTGGGATGTAAGTGGATTTACTGGCACAGACACAGAGTCAGAAGCGCACTGAGGTACTGGTCCAGTGGGGAACGTGATAAATCCACAAGAATGCAGTTCAAATTTTTAACAAAGACTCTCCCCCAGCAAATGTCACTGAGCTTTGTTTATATGTTTACATGAAAACCTATACTGTGAGCAAGCCCCTGCTTAGCATCACTCACCTACTGTGCTTTTTACCACCACTAATGTAATCATTGTTAGGATGGTGACTTATTTAGTTCAACAAACTGCAAATGACTAGTTACCCTTTCATCCGTGTAATAAGTAAAGAAGAATAATTTGATTGCAGCTATAGCCTGAATGTACCTGATTCTGCTTATGATATGTAACTATTTCATTGGGCCATATTGTTAATAATGCTGGTGAGAGAATTCCTAAAATAAGGCCAGGCATTATCAGTAGAGGGAGCGATAAAGAGTAGGCTTTTGCAGGCCTTTTACAAATACAGCCCCACCCCCACCACCCTTAGGGCCTCAATTGTTGTAGCCCAGTATTAGCATTTCAGAGGTGGTAAAACTTTTCTTGAGCCATGATTCAGAGACAACAAGAACATCAGGAAAGGTCAAGGCTGTAGCAGGTGAAAGGCCAGATTAAAGCTAGCAAAGGTAGAGGCTGTAGTAGGTGAAAGGCCAGACTAAAGCTAGTAAACATTGTGTGCACAATAGATGAGCAGTGTGTGCTGTTGGGCTTGTTCAGGTAGCTTCATTTTTGTGGCTTCACTTTTTGGGTGACTTGCAGTTATCAGAGACTTCATGCCAAGAAGCTTCTCAGGGTTCTCAGGGCACCCTTCTCAGGGTGCTTGCATGTTTTTTTGTTGTTGTTGTTTGTTGTTTGTCTGAACATGGGGCCCACTGATTTTCATTAACACTAATGCAAAAACAAGGAATAAAACAGGGAAAGGTGCTAGTTCAAGTGCCATTGGGTTTGTTTGTGGTCTAGATACCTCATATTTGTATTTCAAGCAAAATACACAGTATGCATGCTAAAAGAAAAAAAAACCTTTCCTGGGATGGAAGTTCACCTTTTCGTTCTGCATTATCTGATAAACATGCTCACAAACACGGTGCAATGGGAACAACTTTTACAGCGTTTTGTCACAGTAATTCACTTCTTTGCTGTTTCTGTTGTTTATATTTCCTTCCATCACCTAGAAGTTTCATACTTCCTTTAACATTATCAGCAAGCCCTTTTTTCAGATGGCTGATGATAAAACAAGCTGCTGTCTGTCCTTCTTGTGGTGTGTTTGTGACGTCTTAAAACCTTCCAGATGAGCCGAACTTGAAGGAATTATTCGTATGAAGTGTTACTCGGATGCAAAAATGCAGAATCCGTGAAGGCCAATGAAAATGAAATTGTTCAACAAATTTGGAATAAAGCCAGCAACTGACGTGGCACCTACTTAAAATATTTACTAAAATTTTTGAACTGAATTGTAAATTCCTTCAGGATGACCTCTTCAAATTTTTATGCAATTCTGGGAAAACAGAATTCACATCCTCTGAGCGTAACCAACAGTATGTACTTGTAAGAGCCAGGAAATTTGTTCTGTTTATGACATTGTGGATATTACATAATTTCCTGCTCCTTAAACTGATACAGCAAGCATTGGTCCACCATGTAACTAGTTTGAGCAACTTCCAACGGTCCAAGTTGAATAATCTCGCTGTTGCATGATATATATTTGCTCTCCTTTAAACCAGATATCAAAGAAATGAGAAACATCACATTCCAAACTCATTTATAGCACATTCCTGAAATATTTTAGCTGTAGCTCATACTGTTGACATATTTTTGAAGTCATTAGACCCTTGTCTATCGATCCACAGGCTTATTCAATAGGTCACTCTTATTTTCTGCTCCTCTGATTTTGACTCAGTTTCCTGTATCGGCCTTCCAGGAATCCCTGAAAAAAATCCATGAATGAATCAATCAGTCATTCAGCTTTTTTATGTAAAATCTTAGCTACTAAATCTTTTGAAAACTTTTGGAAGCTAAGACCAAAACTTTTCAAATGTTTGAAATTGGTTGGCGGTTCAGTGGCAGATCTTGATCAGCTTTTTTCATTGTCTTTCCACAGAAATATGACTCTCACGCGGTTGTATGACATGACAGAGCAGCATAGATAGATGAGTCTTTTTCATGCAGGCACACAAATATAGTATAGATGAAATATTACTAGGGTATTACAGCATAATTATACTATCTGTATTACATTAAGCCAGATTGTTCCACCAGCAACATGATAAATACACAGCCAAGCATTTGCTTGTAAAAGTTTTGTTTTTCTCTTAAAGTGTTACGCTTTGTTTGCAGACTGTGTATAGAAAACACACCTCTTTATCAATGTGAAAAGTGGTACTTGATGGTGAACCTGGGCATCATTTATCCATTGGGTCGTTATTTATTAACTTTAGAGTGAGAACGTGCTGAACGTGCCTATTTCTGGTGACAGCAGATGACTGTTCTCTGACCCTCCTTCAGAAACTGCTGTTAATAACTGCTGTACAGTACAAAACATGGAGGCCTGTGTAGTGAGGTGTGGACATTGTTGGGAAGTGAGAGCATTTTGGCTGGTTGACACGTCTTCAAAGGGCTGTTTGAGGGTGAAGACTTGGTTTTAAAGTTGATGTTTAAATTTGGTGGAGTTAGGGTTGAGGCTCAGCTTGGATGGTTAGCGTCAGAGCAAGGGGCTGGGGAGCATATAATGTCTATGGAAGTCCCTAAAAAGTCACTATAAAAACAGTACTAACATTTCAAAAAGTGTTTTCAACATTTGTTATCAACTTGATACACTTCAGCCCTTTTTCTTCCTTTTTTAATTTCCTTCATTCTCATTACAAAATAAATAACTAAGATATGATAAAAGATCCAATTTTTGAAATTAAAGGCACCAATTGACCAACAGCCTCCAGTGTTGGATAGCTACCATCTAATTTTAATGGCAAGAAGTTGGACAGTTATTCTACTGGCACTCAGTGATCTTTTTCAGTTAACAGACTCAGCAGGTTTTCAAAAATAAACATATAAGAGGACTTTGTGTGCTGAAGAGAAAAAAAATAAAAAAAAATAAATCCAAAATTTGAATATCTCCAGAACACTTTGTTTTGGAGATGTGGTAAAATATAGCTGAACCACTTCCTTTTTTCGATGGGTGGAACACTTTCATTCCAATGATGAATCTGTCTTTAAGCCTCTCCAATCCTGCTAAACCTATTAAGCGTGAACAAACCATTTGAATGGATGCCTGAGAGGGACAGAATGAAACAAGATGGTCCTTTTTACTTTTTCCCTGCTCAAGCTCATTATTCCTCAAAGTCTCTTCTGTCTGAAATGCACCTCCCCTCAATTGCTTCACTTTTTCGTTCCCGCCTTAACAGCCCACCAACCCACACTGTGTGGCTGGCTGTTTTCTCTCCTACGATAGCACCGCCTCGAGTTCTCTGACTGGCTCTTTTATTCCCTTGTCCCTGGTGCGACATCCCTCTTTTGCTTTCTCCTCCTCTTTTTTCTCTTTATTACAGATTGCAAACTCCAGCCAGTGCACTTTCAGAGACCTCCTTGATCCTGATCGAGCTTCACCACAGAACCTTCTGCAGACAAAATCTGACACACTGCTGCTTTAACACTGAAATCTCAAGGTAGACAAAACATCTTTTTGTTTTTGTGACCTTATGTTATATCTGTGGCTACATGTACGAGAGCTTTTTCAGTATTGACGAGGGTTCAAACCATGTGGGCTTTAGTTGGGCGTACATAGCAGCATGTGACACGTGCAGTTCCCATTACAGTTAAGGAAGTAGACCTGTTGTACGTGGTGGTGATATCACTGCTGATGATCAACATCGTGTCTTATAAAATGCTTTTAAATGTGCTTTATAGCAATGGAACTGTAAAAAAACAAAGTAATGATGTGTTAAAAATCTGAACCGGTGCTTTCATCTCAGTCACAACAGGCTGAGATGATAGAGGGACAAAAGAGCGGGGAAATTCATATCACTCTTACCTTTGTCCTCTAGCGGCAGACAGAAGTCTGATTGTCCACATCATCACAATCAATCTGACGAGTTCAGCTGCAGCTATGACTCGAAACCCCGGGGAGAACCCACAGAGGACCAGAGCTGGGGTCCACCACATCCGAGCCAGGATGCAGTCCCAGTCACGTCTGGCCTTAAAGAGAGTGAGGAACATCCGAAAAGATGACGTCAAGGGATTCTTCATACGAAATGCTTTTGTGCTCTTCACCGTTTCTGCCGTCTTTATTGGTGAGTGGGAAAGGATTTTTTTTTCTTCTTCTGTTTAGACGCTGAAGTGAACTCCAGAATTCCATCAGTGTGAACTGACAAATAGCCCAGGGACAGGATGGTTTGAGAGAACACAGAGATTAGCAGTCCAGCCTGGATCTGACCCTTGACTTGTTGCCATTAACCCTTTTGATTCACCCCAACACACACACACACACACACACACACACACACACACACACACACACACACACACACACACACACACACACACAGCTGCAGACTTTCCAGAATTACGGCTCCATAACAAATTGATTGATTGCTAAAGACGGAGTGTTCTATTACTTCCTGTTGGTGCCTGGCTCAGTTGCGAAATCATCAGTGAACATCCTGTTGAGGGATAAGAATATTTGATCATCCTTAAATTTAGGCACATCAGGGCAGTTTCATTATTGCACAATTGCTGCTTTTCCAAATTGCATAATCTGGTTATTTACTGTAGGAACATGGAACATGGAACAGGTCATCCTGACCATTTCCCTGTTTTTTTGTTTTGTTTTGTTTTTTGTTTTTTTTTAGAATTTAAGTTTTTAAAAAAATGAAAGCACATGGATCCTCTTATGTCTGTGGGACATTCTTAAAAGTCTGATCTTGTGTCGGCCCACCTGTCACCCTCACCGCAGGCATCATCCTGGGATTCGGCCTGCGGCGTTACAACATGTCCTACCGTGATGTGACCTTCTTCTCCTTCCCCGGAGAGCTGCTGATGAGGATGCTTCAGATGCTGGTGCTTCCTTTGCTGGTGTCCAGTCTTATCACAGGTATAGCATAGCACTTTTTTCTCTATATAAACATATAATAAATCTATTTTCAAGCTTTTTTTAAGGTACAGCAATGCGCAACAGAAAACTTGAACACTTTGTTCCCTTACATGTTTTGAGCTGTACAAAATGTTTCCTCAACGCTGTCATAAAATGATGACTTCCAAAATGGTCAAAACATTAGTCATACATGTGACTAAGAAGTAAAGTACAGATTTCTGCAACAACTTGCATATGTCCAGCTGCACCCACAGCCTGGTTTTATTTTTAGATCAGTCGAATCTTTTATTTCTCAAGTAGGAAAACAGGTAAAGCTTGCAAAGACTTGTTCTTTCTTAAAACACATGAACCATTTTACAGTACTAATACACAGCAATTTCTCCCGATTATGGAGTTAACATCCTCACAGATAAAATATAGAAAAGTTTCTGTGGGATCTGGGCATTTTGCAGGTATGTGATTTTTGGGTTGACATGTTGTTGTTTTGTGACCCATTGATCAACATTAACCTCGCGAGCAGCAGTACAGCCCATCTGTTTGTTCAGCCGACGCTGTTTGTTGGTTTTGGGCCCCGCAGTAGGCGTGGTCAGTGTGACCTCATGACTTAGAGACACTTGTAAAAACCAGTGAATTTACGGCTCTGGGTTATTGTTTTTTATTATTTTTGCAGCACTTTCATGGCTTAGGTCCGCTGCTGCCTGTATCTCGGAAGAGCAAAAACACACAAAATGGGGGCTTTCAGACAAAGTATGTACGAAGTTCACTGACCACTGCTGGTATAGCTAATCACATCTCACTGGTCTGGGAACGCTATTGTCTGCAGTCACTGGGCACTATTAATCTCAAAGGGCCCAAAATGCCAAAACCAGATAACCAAACACAACAGTGGCAAATCAAGAAGGCAGCACACTGAAGGGATGACAGAGTTACTTCTAATAATAAGTGGCTTTGTGCTGCAGGTTGGCAATAATATCAGCATCCACTGACATCATGTCACGTGGATGTAGCTACAACATGTTGAAAACAAGGAAGACAGCTGTTCTCACAAATCATACATTAGATTTGTTTGTCACATATTTCTTTAGCACAATGTTTTCTGAAAAGTTTGAAAAATGGCATCAATGTGATGTCAAAATAGATCACCAAAGCATTAAAGAGCCCTTAATTCACAGGATTTATTGAATCAACAATTCATTATAGTAAAACTCATTAAACTCTGTAAAATAAAGAAGAATGGACTAACCTTATACATTCCTCTGCGCCTCACTCATGCGAGCGGACTAATCTGTGCGTTATTGGGATTTAATCTAATGTGGCTGTTCGCGTGCCTGTGTGTGTGTGTGTGTGTGTGTGTGTGTGCCTGTGTGCGTGTGCGTGTGTGTGTGTGTGTGTGTGTGTGTGTGTGTGTGTGTGTGTGTGTGTGTGTGTGTGTGTGTGTGTGTGTGTGTGTGTGTGTGTGTGTGTGTGTGTGTGTGAGAAAATAAATCATTTATGTTTTTAACCTGCTAGTTCCTGCTATGAAACTGTCATTCCTGGCTATGAAACTGTCTGTTCACTTGGTTTCTTTGCTTGATTTCCATTTATTTATTATTATTTTTGTCTATTTGTGCTATTTGGCATCCTTATGATAAAATATCTCTCAGGCTATTAAACAGGCAACTATTGCCCAGCAGGAGCCAGTGTCCTTTGCTTGAACTTCTCCATCACAAGGTGTACATTTGTATTTGTTGAACATTTCCCATATAAGACAGAAAGTCATTCTCCTGGCTTTCCTTCATTCTTTGTGCTTTTTCATTCTTTACAAAGGATGAAATTGGTGAGGCTGTGCCCACTGTTGCCCAGACAACAGAGCAGGGTTTATTGTGTGCATGCCGGACTCACTAAGTCAACAGGTTTTCCCAGGGCCATCAAAAAAAGGAATCGGAGGAGACAAAGAGGCAGTCAAAGAGGATTGCAGCAATAAGACTGGTGCACAAGAAAGAGGGGAAATGTGGGGGGAGGAAGGGAGGAAGGGCAGGTAAGGGGTATTCAGGGGCGTCGTAAAAGAAAGGAGCTGATAGAGGGCTGGTCAAGAGAGGAGGTGAAGCATTAGGGATGAAAGAATGCATGATGGAAGGAAGGGAAAGCCAGTAGAGAGGCATGTGGAGATAAGAACAACAGTAAATGTCACTGAGAGGATGTAGCTTCTGTTACACTAATACAGCACAAAGGAACAGAAGGCACGTGTCTTTGCACAAAAGCTTCTTTATTGGTTTCATGTTGAGATGTGACCGTGCTGGTCATTAGTTATCCGTATCCAACCTTCTCCTTATTCAGAAGTCTTACAATGATTTCTTATCCTGTATTCTTTCTTGTCATTTTTCTCAGGGAAACTTGTGTCACGCGTCTGTGCCTCTTTTTTTTATGGCTTATCAGGCCAGACTGTTAATCTGTAACTGAAGTGTCTGTGCCACTGTTTTCACAACAGCCAACAACCACAAAATTTGCCATGCCAGGTTTGTGTCAGAAACAAAAATTTAAATAAAACTCAAGTCATTGAAAAGATGTAATGACCCCATCTTTGTTATAAAATCTGTCCTTCCAACTGTTATAAATGAACATATTACTATTATGGAAATGGATTGATCTACCTCTGGGTGTTGCAGAGCAGGTGTTAGCTTTCTGTCAAGTAAAGGTCAGCTTCATTGGGTTTCTCGTGCCTCTTTGTTGTCACTGATGGGTGTGATCCACATCTAATCACTGCACCTTTCCCCAGGAAAACTTTATAACTATATTGTTTTCAGTGTATAGTTATTAATTCATTCCTTCGTAATCTCAACATAATCAAACCAGGCCAGTTAATGGAGAATTTACTGTTGGATTGCAGTCTGTGATAGATAATGACTTATGACTGATGCCTTGGTCCCACAGTCCTAACACCCCATCTGCAGGTTCTGTGCAGAACAGCATGAGAGTTCTGGCAAGTGGGTTAATAAAGTATTGCATGCTGGATCTTTTACAGGTGTGGCGGCTCTAGACGGCCGTGCTTCTGGGAAAATGGGAATGAGAGCAGTGATCTACTACGCCACCACCACTATCATCGCTGTGATCATCGGCATTATCATGGTGCTCGCTATTCGACCTGGGAGAGGAACGAGGGACGAGTTCTCCAAGTCACAGAAAGTAGAGCAGGTCAACCCGGCCGATGCCTTCCTGGATCTTATCAGGTAAGCAGACACACCTATTTACCTCAAACAGGCAACAACTTTCCAGTGTTCTGTGTGCATATGGTAAATCATGTGTAATTACCTGCTTACCACAATGTCTTTGTGTAATTTTGTCATTTAGGAACATGTTCCCTCCCAACCTTGTAGAGGCCTGCACCAAACAGGTACCACTTTACTCCTATCCTTTTCTTATTCTGTTACATTAATGGTTTTAGAGCAAATTTTACTCATTTAAATTTTACTACATTCACCCGCAGTATTTATAAACCTTCACCATGATCCACCTAACCCACAATAAGAGAATGTTAATGTTTAATATTCACACATACACAAGCTTCTGATTAACAGACATTGAGATTAAATCTGCCGGCAATACAAAGATGGCAAAAAGGATTTAATTATTAACCGCCCCTATGCTACTGTCCACTTTCTTGTTTTGGAAAACATAGTATAAGACCCAGTATGCCAAGAGGATAGTCCATGTGACGATGAAAGTGAATGACACGATATTCACGCTCAATGGTAGCCAGGAGATAACGCGAGAGGAGACAATCCCAGTACCAGGATCAGTTAATGGAGTCAATGCACTTGGTCTGGTGGTGTTCTCCCTCTGCTTTGGTTTGATCATAGGAAGCATGAGGGAACAGGGACAGCCCCTCAGGGACTTCTTTGACTGTCTCAATGAAGCGATCATGAGGCTGGTTGCAATAATCATGTGGTAAGTACCAGTAAGTACCAGGACAGACACCTGATTTTTATTTTCCATATGAACACTGAGCTCCTCTGATCCTCAGGTACGCCCCTATAGGCATCCTGTTTCTGATTGCTGGTAAGATTGTGGCGATGGACGATATCACAACCATGGGCAGCCAGTTGGGAATGTACACGATCACTGTCATTTGTGGCCTGTTGGTCCACGCCATCATCGTCCTGCCTCTGCTCTACTTTATCGTCACCAGAAAAAACCCGTTTGTTTTCATTGGTGGGCTGCTGCAGGCACTTGTGACCGCGCTGGGCACGTCCTCCAGGTACACCAGTGTGCGAGGAGAGCAGGAGATTTGATTTTTTCTTCCCCTATATTTATTAATGTTTTGTTCTCTTTTGTGGCCCACTTTCTCTCAGTTCTGCCACTTTACCAATCACTTTTAAATGCTTAGAGGAAAACAACAAGGTGGACAAGAGGGTGACTCGCTTTGTGCTCCCTGTTGGCGCCACCATAAACATGGATGGTACAGCTCTCTATGAAGCCCTCGCTGCCATCTTTATCGCTCAGGTCAATGATTATGACCTCAACTTTGGACAGATTCTCACCATCAGGTATGCAGTACAAAACACAGGTACATTTTAGATTTCCTTGTTCAGAAAAAACAGTGCAACTGTCCAAACCAAAAATGTTTTAATGTTCCTTGCTGTTGCTACAAACGCCACGCTGTCTCCCTCTATGCTCCTCCATTCCTCAGTATCACAGCCACAGCCGCTAGCATCGGAGCGGCTGGAATCCCTCAAGCTGGATTGGTCACCATGGTCATAGTGCTAACATCTGTAGGCCTGCCAACTGATGACATCACCCTGATCATTGCAGTTGATTGGTTCTTGTAAGTATTAGCTGGAAAGAAAATAACAGCCTTGTTTAATAGTGCAGCCCGCATTTTTAAGGGATTAAGGCTGATTAAATTTAAGGATGAAAACTGGAGAATGTCTGAACTGAATCAGGTTTCAGCCTTTGCATTTGAAGGAGTAAAATTTATAAAATGGTTGTGATGTCAAATGATTTTTAGATTTTTATTTTATGTTTAATGCAGTTTGCAGAGTAAAAAATGTCAAATGTGGTATAAAAGGATTACTCATGTTTTACTACTTTTTTCCATGATTTCTCTCACCCTTTGGCTTGCCCCCCTCCCTCCTCAGGGACCGCTTCCGCACCGTCACCAATGTTCTTGGAGACTCCATTGGGGCAGGCATTGTGGAACACTTGTCCCGCCATGAACTGCTGAAAAGGGACCCAGAGCTCTGCAGCTCTGTGGTTGAGGAGGAGCCCAAGAAATCATATCACCTTGTCTGCCAGGAGAACGAGTGTGAGAACCAGGCTCGTCCAGACTCAGAGACAAAGATGTAGGAGAGATCTGGAGGCTTTGAACTATCCTTTGAACACTCTTAGCCATCATCTCAACTGAGCTCTCCTCAATTTCTAAATATTGATCAAATTGCTGGGTCAAAGTGGAATTCAATTACGGAAGAAAACATTTTATCCAGTATGAGTATATTGTGAAAAGTTTGGAATTTCTCACTTGAAGTTCTTCCCAAAACCTGAAAAAAAACCCAAAACCTTTTGCTTTATCTTTAAATTCTGTTGTTGGTACTGTGTGTCCGGTTATCTGGTACTGGCAAATTTATCGGTGTTCTTCCGTTGGCAGAAATGGTCCCTGATCTACATGGCACATCTACTCCCTCGCAAACACTTGATTACTCATCTTCTCCACTAGAGGACAGTAGAGCTACGATTCCAAAAACTGCAGCGGGGACAGACCTCTTCCGCTTTCACGGATTTTACCATGGGAAAAAAAGTAAAAATTGAAAATGCTACACAATTTGTTGGATATATGGCCTGCCTATTTACAAATTTCTCCTTCAGACGTTTTACTTTATTTTCTTGGTGTTTTGACACTTGTGAATGAGTGTCATTCAGGCTTTTTGTGTCACTTTTAGCCAAGCAAAGAATTGACCCTTGAAAGAATCCCAGCAGTCATTGGACAGAAAATGAAAAGCCAAAATCACCAAAACTTCAGTTTTTTTTACACAAAGGTTAGCTTTAAAGTAAAGATAAACCAAGAAGACCCAGGAATACCATCAATAACCAAATCAACTGCCAAAACCGTTAATTTGAGGTGCAGTAACATGTATGGAGGCAGGTAACTAGAAATGGTTGATTTCCTCTAAATATCCAGGTGTTTGCTATTTTAAGTTTTTCCAGGGTTCTAAGGTGAAAGTGGAAATGAGTTGGCCGAGCTGGACTTTTAAAACCCGTGGGCAATAAAACTGATTTTGTACACAGTAGTAGGACACAGTCATGGATTTTACAATCTTTATTATCAACTTTGTTTGTAGTTTAGTTTTTGTGAACAATTGCATACAAAACTGGAAAAAACAAACAGCAAAACAAAAAGACATGTAGATACATTTGTATATTAGCTGTAGATTTTTAAGATGTACATGGCTAACTGAGGTTTGCAAACTGTTTTTATTGACTAGACTAATAATATCTATGAAATGCAAATGAAAATGCAAATGTAGTCTCCCCATTTTTTTTTAAACAAAGGAATAGCTCCTTTGTTTACAATTGCTAATGCATCTTATGTTTTTTATATTTTGGAACGAATTCACACACATACACACATGCAAATACACATGCACACACTTTTTTCAAAAAAATAAAAGATGAAAGTCTTTGTACACTTCACGTCAGTGTGTATAAATCATTTGTACAAAGCTCCGATTTTTTTTTTTTTTTTTTTAAAGTGCCACAAATAAATATGATGGAGATATGGGCTATTGAAGATTCCTCACCACAGCACCTTTCTGAACAAATGTGATAATTACACTAATGATAGAGTGCGTTTCCTGTTAGCTTCTCTCCGTGACAACGCATTCATACATTAAATCTATGTTATTAATTGAATTTAGTATAATTATTTGGCTCGAAATAAATGCTATATTCATTTAAATACTGTATTATCACATGATCAGTTGCGTGATTGTAGTGGGGTGGTAGAGAGCACACACTGTAATCTTGTGCTGCAGTGCCCCCTGGAGGCGCGGGGTGAAATGCGACATGGTATTTTGTTTGGCGCCGGTGGGGGGAGTCACTCCGGAGATCTTTGGTCAGTCAGACGACAGAACTTCCGGTCGGCATTTTGTTCTACGAGAGGAGAGCCTCTTGATCGCAACAATCGTCATATTTCTCGTTTATTGACGAAATTTGCTACACGCAGTGTTTATGTCGGCGCAGACCGACTGAAACTCCGAAGAACGGATGTTTCCCCATGAATGTACGCTGAAACATTCACCTTTGAGTGACGGAAGAAGAACGAATCAGTCCGACCCGGATTATTGTTGATAGCTAGCAAGCTAGCTCACCAGCTAGCTGGCAAGCCAATCGAGTTCCTTCTGGAGGAGCTGCGAAAGAGAAGAAAGGGGGAGCTAGAGATACGGACACAGACACAAACCAGGCTAAAACATTCCCCTCCCTTTGAACGCAACATCCGAAGGTAAATATAATCAGCCAGCTGTGTTTTTAGAGAAAAATATTTTACAATTTGGTTATTAATAATGCAATTGATAATTTCTCATATGCAAGACCACCTACGACGTCGTTAATCGTTCCCTGGGAGGTAACGGAAGCTAGCGAACTAGCCAGCCAAGCTAGCTAGGTGTGTTTTTGCTCCACCAAAGGCGCACGGCCTTAACTGGATGTCATTTGTCGAGCCCGAGGTTTGGGCCATTGCCACGGAATTAGTGTCGCTTCCACAGCATTAAACATTACATCCACTTACGCCAGTCCAAAGCATTTCCCGGAGCTCTTGGAAATTTGGCTAACGCGTATAAATCGTCAGCGCTTCTCCGTTTTTTTTTGAATAGCCGTCTCTTTTATTTGAACGAGGAGTAGCGACAGAAGCTAACCAACACTTAGAGCTAGTTAGCACGACTGGCTAGCTATTAAAACACGACTATTGTTGGCGAATGTTGAGTAGATAGCATAAGTAATGTTAGCGATTATCATGGGTGCAAACAGCTTTGCTGTTGGCATGAAAAAATCAAAACATCAACTTCTTGTTTGTGCGAAGTCAGTTGCAAATGTTGTTAGTTGTATTCACATGTAGCGGACTTGTAGTCCGCGATTCAGTCAACTAGGATAAACACTAAAATTGATCATTACATCCACGTTCTTTGGGTCATCGTTATTTATGCTGCCGTGGTTGACTTTGCTGGAGCCCCTAGCTTGGCTGACTAAACGTTGGCTTCGGCTGCGCTTCTGTCTCAGAAATGTTATGAATGACGGCTGAATGCATGCAAGCGATGCACGATTACTATCCTCTCAGTTTGTCACAGTCAAATTCACACGTGTGGTTTGCTTCTCGTCTACTGCAACAAACAGCGCGTTTGCTGTAGGAGTGCAGCCCGTTTGCAGAACGCGAACGGTGGCAGAGTTGGTAGAGGATGCGGCCCCCCATTACTGCCGCCACCATCCCAGTGCATCTGTTCCTTTGTGCTGCCTCCTGCCTGTCAGTCTCACAGCTGTCAGCCGAGCCCCTGCCAACGGAAGAACACCGATAAATTGTGTTCACGTTACCGCTACAGCTAATGTTTACATCGCGAAACTGTGGATCCAATTGAGACATTGGGGATTTCATCTGATTGGTCCACACGCACCGAGGTCTGCTAGTATTTGCAGATTTGTGCGCCGAAAGAAGTTAAGTACTTTCGGAGCAAATATTGCATTTCCTCGTACAGTCATTTAATTAATTTAACTTAAGGTTCGCAATGCTGATGAGCAATTTCCCTAGCCATGCAAGTGTTGCAGTTGTTTTGCTCTTTAGCTTTGCTGTGGCTAATAAGGCTAATGCAAAAGTGTTCTGGTTGATTCGTTTTTTCCCCACATAGCGACGTTCACACGTGTTGGTTTTTTTTTTGACAGATAAAAGGAGTAGAGCTATTTCTCTGAAATGTCAGTGAGTCCGCCCGAGACTGCACAGAATTCTACAAAAAGGTAAAAGGCAGCTGTCATTTCTCTCTTTTTTTGATGCTGTCTGTGTTTTATAATTCTGTCATAGCAAATTTATCAAGAAAGATTAAGATATTCGCAAGAATCTAAATTATGCAGATTACAAGAATCCATATGCCAGGTAGCCCATTAAAGACAGTCCAGACTGTCATGTCTGCTTTATTCATATAGGTTGTGGTCAGAACTGTTTATTCCGAGAATTAGCATTCCTTCCACATCCCACAGACCCTTTATCTAACCATTCCAACATTTAAAATGTGATAACGTTATTGTTGTGATATTTTGGGCTATAGATATTGCCCTGTCAACATTTTATTTGTTTTATTACTTGTTTACGTTTGAATTGAATGGCAGGCTTTATGTGGGGGAAACCATGATATTTGTCTATGTCTTGTGCATCAATCCACAAATGGAGACTGGAACACGGGTTTCAACCTGTTGAGGCTTGTTTTTGTGTCCAGCTGATTGCATTAGCATGTATCATTGTGCTAATAGGTATACAGTCAAAGAACCTCTGCTGTCCTTCTGCAAATCAATTTGCTACATGCTTTTCTAGTTACAATTGAGATGCCTTTGCCCCGCTGGAGAAAATATTTACAGAAAATTCAGTCCAGCTGCTGACTGATTAAAATGATCTTGGCATTGTGGTTTAGGATAGTGTGTTTGTTTTTTAACATTTTGTGTAAATGTAAGACCTGCTGGAATTTTTTTTTTTAATGTTGATTTGTGGTTGCAGTAACCTTCTGTTACTTATGCTGTGTTTGGTCTGTTATTTCTCTCTCAGGTGTCAGGAGATGTGAGGACGGGTGTCCATCGACCCCCTGATCTGCCTGTGTATCAGCACACTCCCCCACCCTCACCTTCAGCATGAATGGGGATATGCCTCATGTTCCCATCACCACTCTTGCTGGGATCGCTAGCCTAACAGACTGTGAGTGATTCCCAACACCTTTTGGCTCTATTTTACACCATTTGACAATGTATTATCTGTCTTTTTTCTTTCTCTTTTTGGTATTGACTGCTCCTTCATCTCTTTCCTTAGTGTTGAACCAGCTGCCCCTCCCCTCTCCTCTCCCTGCCACCACCACTAAGAGCCTCTTATACAATGGGAGGATTGCAGAGGAAGTTACCTGCCTCTTGGGTTGTCGAGATGAGAATCTGGCCTCCCAGTTAGCCCATAGTCTCAACCAAGTGTCCACAGAGCACATGTAAGTGCAGGACAACAAAACTGTGCAGGGATTTTTTGCATGAAAAAAAAATGTTATTGTCTCAATTTTACAGAGAGCTGAAAGACAACCTTGGCAGCGATGAGCCAGAGGGAGACGCTCCAGTGCTGCTGCAGACCTTGCTGGCCAGGAACCCTGGCATTTTCAGGGAGAAAAGTAAAGACATTTGATTCTGACAGGAATTGTGGCCTTCATATTGATGTACGTCATCTTCATTGCTATTTAAAAAAATAATGTTTTGATTCTTAACAGATGTGTTGCAGCAGCAAATGGTGCCACCATATACCCAGAATTCCATGCACAGCCCTGCTCAGTCTGGAAACTACCAGGCATCTGCAATTTCTCCGAACCCACCAAGGTAAGGCAGGCCACAGGATGGTCATAACTTTAATAGTTCCAACAAAACATTAGTATGCGTGAGTGTCCTTCATATATTGCTTCCTCTTTTTAATTGGTGGATACTGTTTTCTTCTGTCTGAGTCTAGGCTGTTCTTTTGAGAACCACTTCCTGGTTCTGTGTCATATTTGAGGCAATTCAAGAGAAAACTAATGTAAAGATAAATCAAAGGTCTGATAACGAAAATGTAATTTTGTCATCAGCTTTATGGTTTTCATTACCAGCCACACAATCTATTAGCGTAATGCAGGAAAAGTTTTGAAGCTCGCAACCAAAATCAGAGAATAACGGGAAAAGAGGTGCAACATGTGTTGTAGGCTGCGATGAGGAGAAGTTATTAAATGGAATTATGGCGGATAGTTGCGTGACCTGGGGTGAATCACTAAGATGTAGTTAGCCTTTATGGATGCATGTTAATTATCAGTTCTGATATAAACTTACGCCATCTAAGTTAAAAAAAACAAAAAACCCACAAAATATGTGGGAAAACACACAACACAGAGAGATGACTGCTGCTTCATATTCCCTCTACGCCTTGTCATCGTCATTACAACATTTCAGGTGCCTTATAGGATTAATTAAAACGTTGGGACATTTTTCTCCCTCTTGGAATATAAATAGAGTAATATATGGGATTGATAAACATCATCATCTGTAGTTATCATCATCTGGTGTCATAGTTCTCAGGTGTTTGTAACTTGTCTGTGTTCTCATTCTTGCTCTGTTCTCTCCTTTATCCAGCCGGTTTGTATCACCGCAGACAGGTTCCAGTACTCGGTATATGGGCCAACAGAACAGTCCAGTGCCCAGCCCCTACACTCCACAGAGCCCTGCCACTGGGTACATACAACCCTTTCCCCACCAGCAGCCACCCAGCTACAACCAACACCAACAGATACAGCAAGGTAAGAGTCTGTTTGCTGCACGGATTTGAAGGGACAAAGGACGTCCCTAGAAATATTCCGTGTGCACGTGATGACTGTATATAACCTGTGTGATTTGGAGGTTAACATGGAGCATGTCAATTGCATAAAACTATTAGAATGATGTTTTGCTTAGCTAGCTGACAATGTTTGCGTTGTAGCCACATTGCTATATTGCGGTTGGGATCGTGTTATAGTAGTCTGACAGCTAATACACAGTTTTTATTTCAGGTTAATAACAGGAAGACTATGTTTCATTGACACCTTGTCATGCTTTAGAGATGTACTAATCTGAGAAGGCCAAACATTTTTTGACTTTCTAAAACAAAAAATTGCATGAACCTGATCTCTCATTTTAAATTCAGTCTATTTAATAAGTTAGAATTCATCTTATTTCTAACAGATGCGTTTAGACAGCTCCTCTAACTGTGCAGACACTTGGCTGTTTAAATCAGCAGCAACAGCAGTTTAAATGTACTGTATATTTTCTGAAGAGACCACTGTGCCATCAGTGACGTGGATGTTATGCTAAGCTATTGTTGTGCTATCATTTCACTTGTGGACAGTCTCATGTTTCCATGCGGTGTGTTGAGTCCAGTAAAAGCTACAACCTCAATGGTGCACAGAAGCTAATCCATAAATTATGTCCATATTCAACCTGATACAGATTTTGGATTGCACATATGTCTAGAACAGCATTAAACAGAAAAGAATCATAGAATTAGCTGTCTGATAAAAATCATTAGCTGTACCTCAGTTCCGGGAAGTATTTCATTTTGTTTTCACCTGGCAGTTTCTGTGACAAGTCCCATGGTTCCTGGTGGCATACGAAACATCCACGAGGGAAAAGTATCAAGTCAGTTGGCCGGTGCCTCCAACCACCTCTCCGACAGACACGGCACTGAGGACTACCTGAACATTGTTCACAGGCTGAGTAATGAGGTATGACTCAGTCTATAATTATCCAAGATGTGAGTTTACGGCCCAAAAGAGAAAGTGTGTGAAATATCGATCATTGCCATTATGCAGAGTTTCTGTCCTGAATTAAGTGAAACCTGAACTTTATATCTGTCTTTTTGTGTTCAGGAGAGCGACTCTGCGATGAGGAATCCTTCGTTTCCTCTGAGGTCTCCACAGTCTGGCTGCTCACCAGCAGGGAGCGATGGAACACCAAAGCGTGAGTACTTGAGAAGAGAAAAGCGGGTCCTTAATTGACAATACAGTGGTCCCTCGTTTATCACGGGGGTTACATTCTGAACCCCCCCCCCCCCCCGTGATAAACCAAATCTGAGAAAATGTGACCTTTTAATTTTTTGCCTCGGCCTCATAATCACACGGAAATGTGATTTCGTATTCGGCGTCCTGTCGGGACCGGACGCACCCGGTGTAAAACCCGCCTTTAATGATTATGCACCCCTTAAAATACAGTACTTTATACACAAAAAACAATTCTGTGAAACAGCGAGACCGCGGAAGGTGAACCGCAATATGGCGAGGGACCACTGTATACATATATGTGTTTTGTATAGCCACCATCCAATAAGTTTTTTGAGTGCATTTTCTATATACTCTTTAACAGCAAATTAATTATATATTTGGTGTGTTTTCTTCACAGCAGGCTCTCGGCCACCCCTGATTCTGTCACCTCCTCCATATGTGCCCTCAGCGAGGGAAGGAGGACTCGACCAGAAACAGCAGTTACAGCAAAGGAAGAAAATCCCAGCTGTAAAAGAGGAGAAAGATATGTACGACATTGTAAGCTCCCCAAACAAGGACTCTACGAAACTAACACTCAAGCTATCGAGGGTCAAGTCAAATGAGTCTGATTCTGCAGGTCAGTACAGATCTTAGTTTAGTTGTAATTTTTGTTTGTTTGTTTGTTTTTTCCAGTTTCTTATGGAAACCAGAGTTCTTCTTAAAGCTAAAAACTGTAAGAGTTTTCTTTGTATTATCATAGGCGATGTTGTGCCGGGCATGGATCAGACTGCTGACAGCATGGATTCAGACCTGGGCTTTCAACAGGTCCCTGTTCTCCAGCAAAACCTTGCAGCCCGTCTGCAACAGCAACAGATCTCTCAGCAAGCAGGTGTTGCAGGTGGTCTCCAGCCTCCCAGTTCCCCCTATGATGAAGCAGAGCTGGATGCCCTTGCTGAAATTGAAAGGATAGAACGTGAAGCTGCAAGTGAGAAATGCTCAAAGGAGGTGCAGGATAAAGGTTGGTAAATAATATTTTAAGTTTTTTGCATTTGTTTTAATATGTTTCATATTTATTCGTCTTCATGTCTTTTGTGTTTTTTTTTAGACAAACCCCTGAAGAAACGAAAACAGGACTCCTTCCCCCAGGAGACTGGCACAGGGGGGCCAGGAGGTCCTACAGGTGCCCCAGGCAGTGGATCAACAGGAGGGGGAAATGCTGGCAAACTAACCCCACAGGAGGCCACCGCAGCTGGAAACGGTGCCAGTCGCCCTCCTCTCATGGTGAGCATCGACCTCCAGCAGGCAGGCCGAGTTGATGGCCTACTTGACCCCTGTCTGGCTGCCCCTATCCCAGCCCTTGAGGCCCAGCGCTGGCCTGAAGAACCTAGTGGGCCAGCTGCAGTGGAGGGTTTTGATACAGCTTTGCGGTTGAAACCAGACGATCGACCAGAAGTCATCAAGAACAGGGTTGATAAACATGACAGCAGGAGAGAGGGACGTGATCCATCAAAGCATCGACACAATGAGAAGTCCTCAGAGAGACGGGAAGACGTGCCAAAGTCATCAAATCGAGGAGAACACGGACGAGACAGGGACAGAGAAGCTGACAGAGATAGGAGGCATCGTAGCGAGACTGGCAGTCGTTTCCGGCGCTCGCCTGACTCTCACGGCCGAGGTGATAAATCTGGTTACCGAGCTGCTTCTGCTGGAGACCCTGGTCGGAGCAGCAGTAGACAAGATGGCTCCAAACCTGCATCTTCTTCTTCTGGTGCTAAACTCCCAGATTCTTTCCCTGTTCATCTCCTGGGAGGCCATAGTGGCGCACTGAAGAACTTCCAGATCCCTAAGGTGATCTGGGCTGACCAAAACAAATATCCACCCATTTAACAGTCATTCAGCTATCACTGCCTGCGATTTACCAAAACAAAATCACACCAGTTACTCCCATTTTAAAACATTTTTTTTTTTTAGTACTGGCATTGGTCATGAAATAGCAAGAAATTTAGTCTTATTTAAGAGCAAGTGTGGTGAGAGAAGTTCTGGCATATTTATTAAGATGTGACAAGTTTGACTTATAGTTTGTCTATATTGTTTCATTGCTGTGAGCAGAGATGCAGCGATTCTTGATCAGGAGAATGCTACATTACATGTAACAGTAGTAATGTTATGGCCATGTTCAAGGTCAAATGCAGCCATTTCCATGGTGGTTGGTACTTTCTCAGTCGTACAATATGCCAGTGCTGTAAATATGCCAGTTGAACTAAATTTGGTTTGCTTAAGTTGAGGTTGTTGACATGCTTGATCTTTTCTGCCTTGAATGAAATAGATATATATCCTCAAGGAGATAGAAAGCTGCTCAGGCAGATGAGTTGATTTGTATTCCTCTCCTCTCAGTAGGATTAAACATTGTTGACTTGATAATAGGGCATGATGGCTGTGTGTAATATAGTCTTGGAGTGTTGGGCCCCAAGCAGTGTTGGTCTGCTTGGGGTTTTCTGGTAATGAATTTATACAAACCAGATAAAAACAACATATTGGACTTCATATTTAAGTATAAGTCTAAAATTAGCTCTGCTTGTGTGGCATGGCCTGAGAGAAAAGGTCTACAATTCCACAGTGAGCTTTTAATTGGTGGTTCTAATGTTCAGTTTCAGTTTACCAGTCATTGCAGTTATATGCAATGGTAAGGCCAATTACATTTTTACTCTACCTGTCTATCCATCCATCCATCCATCCATCCATTAGTCCATCCATTAACTGCTGCTTTTCTGAGATGTTCTGGTATGTATGTATTTGAAGGGAAGTGATGTGTTGACAGGTATACCCCTTTTTGCTTTGATTTGGTCTTTTCCCATTTACACAATTGTGTGATGGGCATTAGATAGGTGAGCAAACTGTGTAGTGAGCTGATAAAAACATAACCAAGGTTTAAAACTCTTTGGTGGCAGAGCATCTCCTGTGTACGAGCACTGCAGTGTTGTTACCATTTTTAGCTTATCATTAGGCCTGTAATGGGAACTAACATCAGATTCACTTGTCAAATTTCTGTTTTCACTTTTTACACTTTGTTTTATCCACATTATACTTTTGTTATGTTTTTTGTTGAAGTTCATGTGTTTTGTGTTTAAAATTCAGACTTTCATCAGTGTGAATTTAAGTTTTAGCTTCAAATTAGTCATCTCAGATAGCATTCCTGACCCCATTTCTTATGTTGACTTCTTGCCCTGCAGATCAAACGTGATAGGGATGGAAGCGGTCCAGCTGAAGGTCAGTTGTGGGTTCAGCCCAAAGTAAAACTGGAGAGACTAGGCTTGATGCAGGACTTTGAGAAAAGGCCCAAGCCTGTGGTTCTTGTGAAAAAACTCTCTATAGACCAGATTCAGAGGATCATCAGGCACAGCAAGTCTGGAAAGAACCGCATCTCATCAGGCAAATCCAGCAAAGGTAAGTCATGCATTTTGGTCATTTAGACAACTTCACAGTCTTACAATCACCCTGGTTCTCCCCCCCCCCAAGTTCCATACTAGTGAGGAACTAAGTTTCTGAAGACGAGTAAAAATGTCAAACTTTTAGGTGGTATGGACCCTGCAGTTTGGAATGAACTCCCTCCAGAACTGTTAGCAGAGATTGAGTCAACCATGCCCCTGTGTGAAAGGGTAAAGATGAACAAAAGAAAAAGAAGCACTATCAATGAAAAGCCCAAATATGCTGAGGAGAGCTCAGATGATGATTTTGATCCCAATGGAGAGAGTAAGTCAAAGTTTGCACAGCTTACATGTGTACTTGTTTAAGAACTGTCCTTGTTTGACATTTATGGCCTTTGGGGCCTGATTACGTTATTCTTTAATTCCTGCAGGTGCAAGGAAGAAACAGCGTCGCGACAAAGACAGGGCCTGGGAATTTGAAGAAAGGGAGCGCCGTGGCTCAGGGGAACACAGGAAAAGTGGGCAGCGGGACAGTCGTCGAGGCTCCGGAAGTCGATACAGAGATTCATCCGAGGAGGATTCACCACCACCACCCAGCATGACTGAAGGTTTATATTGACAACTTATACATTAGTATTTAACATGTTGTTTCACATGCATTTCTTTTGGAATGTGTTTCATTGCTACAGCTCTGTATGGCTTGGACTGGGTTTTAGTTATTTTTTTGGCACATTTACCTTGGAAACAGGGATATTTGCAATAAATATAAAACAATTATGTTTGAAAAGAATCGCGGAGTGTAAGAACACACAAAATATTTTTTTCATGCAGTTGCAAGAAAATTGAAGTTGAAGGAAAAGCAGAAGAAACGGAAAGTGTATGAACCTAAACTGACCCAGGAAGAGCTGATGGACTCTTCCACGTTTAAGAGGTTCTTGACCAGCATCGACAACATACTGGAGAATCTAGAAGATGTGGATTTCACTACCATGGGTAAATGTCTGAGGGAATTTGATTAATACAGTGGTCAGTTTTCAAATCTAAATCAACCTTTACATATACATTCCTTTACATTGACGCTGTGATAATTGAAATTTTCCAACAGCTGATGATGATGAAATACCTCAGGAATTGCTGCTTGGGAAACACCAGTTGAATGAACTGGGTAGTGAGTCTGCCAAGATAAAGGCCATGAACATAACTAGCCGGGTATTGTCTAGTTTATTTTCTGCAATAAGTCACTATATTAAGATCTGGACTTTTATTAATGTCTAGCTGTGTTTTAAAACCACTGATGTTTTTGTTGTAGATTTCTTCAGACAAGCTGGTGAAGTTGCTGAACATTTTGGAAAAGAATATCCAAGATGGATCTAAGCTATCCACCATGATGAACCATGTAAGCTTCTTTGTCTTTTCTGTGTCCCATATTCTTTTAAAGAAATTGTTAAAATATATTTTTATATACAAAATAATAAGGACTGACTGTTGCATAGGACCATGATGCTGAAGATGAAGAGAAACTGTGGAGGGACCTGATAATGGAGAGAGTCACAAAATCAGCAGATGCTTGTCTGACAGCTCTGAATATCATGACCTCAGCTCACATGCCAAAGGCTGTCTACATAGAAGACGTTATAGAGAGAGTGTTACAATTTGCCAAGTTCCATCTACAGAACACTCTCTATCCACAGTATGACCCTGTCTACAGGGTTGACCCACATGGAGGTGAGGATAAAACCTTCCTTTTTTCTGAATGCATTCTGTGCGTTGTGTCACATGTTAGGAACCTCAGAGAAATGTTTGCCACACCATAGGATATGTGTTAATGAGCAGATCATACCAGACAGGAACTTCCTGTACAGATTTAATTGTGAAATTGGTCAATTTTTTATAACAAGATTTCATGCACAGAGTATGAAAAAGATAGAATCATTCAGTAAATGCATTATCTTTAGAGGCTCAATTTCAGTGGCATTTCTGTATAAATTTGTTCATAAGACATCTGTTTTTAATTTAATTATTTAATGACATAGCTGGTGCTTACGTACATGTTGTTGCTCACGAAGGTGGTTTGCTGAGTTCCAAGGCCAAGCGTGCAAAATGCTCCACGCACAAACAACGTGTGATTGTCATGTTGTACAATAAAGTGTGTGACATTGTGAGCAACATCTCTGAACTACTTGAGATTCAACTGCTCACAGACACCACCATCCTCCAGGTAACAATGTCAGAAACTGAAAATAATGGATTAGTTTGCTAAATAATTTTTGTTTTAATTTTTTGTTGTTGTTGTTGTTGTTGTTGACTTTTTTTCCAGGTTTCTTCCATGGGTATCACACCATTCTTTGTGGAGAATGTCAGTGAACTTCAGCTGTGTGCCATCAAACTAGTTACAGCTGTAAGTCTTTTTTGGTTTTTCTGTGGAAAAACCAAAGAAAAGAGAAGAAACTCCTCTGATTTCTGTGAACATTCATGCATGTGTTATTTGTGCATACACCTTTGCTTTTCTACACACATTAACTTGCTTTTTTTTGTTTTTTCCCCAGGTGTTCTCTCGATATGAGAAGCACCGACAGCTGATCTTGGAGGAAATCTTTACATCCTTGGCCAGACTACCAACAAGCAAACGCTCCCTCAGGAATTTCAGGTATGCTCTTTTGTTTTAACCGCTTGATAGCATTGTTAATTAAGTCAGACATATCTGACTCTAATATTTTTTTGTTACCTATCAAAACCCAGCTATTAATATTCGAGCCACAGTTTGAGACTGTGAACTCTTAATGATACTGCCTTAGCGATTTATACATAAATGGATTTGGAATATTCCAGTGCATACCTTTGTATGTACCTTTTTTCCATGCTTATGAAACTGTATGGTGTTTTTAATTGGGTTATAAAGGTCTTGTTTTTACTTAATTTGTAATATAACTGGAAACAAGGGTCATCAAACAAGACTCAACAACAACTGTGTCCTCTGTAATTGACTGCATCCAGTAAGTAAGTAAGTGGAATGTCCCATGTATGTTAAAATTTTAGGCTGAATAGCTCAGATGAGGAAGGAGAACCCCTGTACATACAGATGGTGACAGCTCTGGTGTTGCAGCTGATCCAGTGTGTTGTCCATCTTCCTAATGATAGGGACATGTTTGAAGAATGTGACAAGGTAGGAAAACTGAACTTGGTAGTTGGTGCAAAAGAAGCACACAAGTAAATATATGTTTAATGTGATAGACTTTTAATGAGGTCATTTCTTTCAGGTTGACCAAGATGTGTTGATAACCAACTCATATGAGACAGCCATGAGAACAGCACAAAACTTCCTTTCAGTCTTCCTCAAAAAGTAAGTATCATTCCCCAAATAACTCTTATCTTATCTAGCATTCCCTTTCATCTTTTTGGGCTTTGCTCCCCCCCCTTCCACAGATGTGGCAGTAAGCAAGGAGAAGAAGATTACCGGCCATTGTTTGAGAACTTCGTCCAGGACTTGCTATCAACAGTAAACAAGCCTGAGTGGCCTGCTGCAGAGCTTCTTCTCAGTTTGCTTGGTAGACTACTGGTTAGTATGACAGAGCCTGTGTTGAACTCTTTGACTCAGAAACGTTTTACTCCATAATTTATGACCTTTTCCTTATTCTTTCTGTTCTCAACAGGTTCACCAGTTCAGTAATAAGCAGACAGAGATGGCTTTGAGAGTGGCGTCTCTAGATTACTTGGGCACAGTGGCTGCACGTCTGAGGAAGGATGCTGTCACCAGTAAAATGGACCAGAGATCAATTGATCGTATCCTACAACAGGTAGAATATCTATCTGTAGCATTTCTTTTTGTCCGTTACAAATTAATGTGACTTAACAAGAAAGTAAAACGGCAAAAAAATGTAGCTTCTCTTTCTATTCAACCTGCATTCTGATGTGTAGTTTGTGACCAGTGTGAATATTTTATTCAAAATCATTCTGATTTTTATTGTTTCTTTAGTCTCCAGGCAATGATGAGACACAGCAGCTCCAGAAGGCCCTATTGGATTACTTGGAAGATAGTGCCGATACGGATGCATCATTGGTGGTGAGTGTTTTTACAAGCATATTTATGTTGTGATGTTGACCATATCTTATCAATTTAAGTAAAGCTACACAGATCACACACCCTGCTTGGTATTACCCACATGTTAGCATTATGGTTTGACCCAAAGCTTTACTTCCTCATGAGAAATTATTCCCATAAATCTTACACTGAGATTATTTTACAGTTTGCCAGAAAGTTCTACATTGCTCAGTGGTTCCGGGACACCACCACAGAGGCTGAAAAGTCCATGCGTAACCAGAATCAGAAAGATGACGACTCTTCAGACGGACCACAACATGCAAAGGAGATTGAGACCACTGGTGAAATCATGCAGCGTGCTGAAAAGCGCAAGAAATTCCTGCGTAACATCATCAAAACCACACCAGCTCATTTCGCCACACTGAAGTAAGTGTTTGAATTAATTAATTATTACAGGTATTCCTGTGACTGTAGTGTTTTCCCTTCCGTCTCCTTACTTGTTAAAACCTTAGGTGCATTTTCACTGTGGAAGCTCCTACTGGAGGCAGAAACTTTACAGGAACTGTTCCTCTCACTTGGCCCTCTCAGTGGCCATATCTCCACTGCGGTTTAGGACCCCTCTGCGATTTCATGAGTTTCGATTGTTGCGTAATCATTGTGTTTCCACCATGATGTCACCTGTGCAAGGCACCAAAAGCAAAAGTTGTAACAGAAAGGAACAAAGAGAAAGGAGGTAAACGTGGAAGGAGCTTAAGCGGTTGCCGCATTTCCGGTTTGTGTGTTCGTACACGTGGTAGTGGATGCTATAAATTATGGGAGAAGCAGTGTCTAATGCTCCTTTTCTGCTAGGTTCCATGTGACATCTTGCTATAGGTTTAGTTAGTCAGCGCCGAGTAAACCTCAAGCCCTACACAGGAGTTTTTCGAGGTTGATCGAAATACCTACCATGGAGCATGGACTTGGTTAGACCCCGTAACAGTTCCTGTAAATTGCTCTTCAGTGGGGGGCTGTGCAGTGGAGACGCAGACCAACACCCCCACCCCGTAACCTTAACCCAAAGTTCCTGCAGTAGAAACGCGCTTCTTGTGTTGGTTGCTTGACTGTCTGTTTCAGTATTGCCATGTCTGCCCTTCTCTACAGAATGAACTCTGACACTGTGGATTATGAAGATTCGTGTCTGATTGTGCGTTATTTGGCCTCCATGAGGCCGTTCGCACAGAGCTTTGATATTTATTTAACACAGGTAAGATTACTCTTACAAAATACCTTTTTTCTCTTTTCGTATGAGGCTCAGCTGTCAGACAAGATAAAACAACGTATTGTTACAGGAAATGTAATAATATGTTTATGTTTAATATAATGTAATAATATGTAATATGTATGTGCATTTTTGGGAAAAAATGTATATGTTGTTTTAACAGATCTTGCGTGTCCTTGGGGAAAGTGCCATTGCTGTTAGGACAAAAGCCATGAAATGTCTGTCTGAGGTTGTGGCTGTGGATCCCAGCATACTGGCAAGGGTATGTCAGGATCTGTCCTTTGAAGACTTTGAATTTTCCATGCCTCGACTGCATAGTAATTTCAGTTTCAGCATAGTCTTATCCTCAGTGCTTTTCCTGTCCTCTTGAAATCTATATTCTTATTTTGTGTATGAATACAGTTATTATGAAGCTCTTTACCAGTTACTTCTCACCCTTCAGTCGGACATGCAGCGTGGCGTCCATGGTCGTTTAATGGACAATTCTACTAGTGTGAGAGAGGCAGCTGTGGAGTTATTGGGCAGATTCGTGCTCAGCAGACCTCAACTTACTGAGCAGTATTATGACATGCTCATAGAAAGGATACTGGTAAGAGTTCATCACACATCTTGTGAAAAATTTGTTAGGATTTGTCACAAACACAATTTGATTTATATGTTTCAAGAGAAATTTCTTCTGCTAAACTCCATTTTGTTGAAGAAAAGGAAAATGAGTTTTTTGAAATCACATTTATGAAATCATTTTGCAGGAAAATCCAAGGGCTCCTGTGGTGTCATCCAAGGTTCTGTAAGCCAAGTTTAGCTTGAAATAATGAATGGACCATGCAAACGTAAATGTGGACTTTAAACAATCTTAAGGCAAATTTGAATTTTGCCTACCAAGACTTTGATGACAGCACAGGAAAAGTATTTAGGCTTAAGTGGCCCTCATTAAATTCAGCTGTAGTTTATTTGGTGATTTGGCTGCAAGACTGTTTACTTGTGGAGCATCATAAGTGGTGGCTGACTCAGAAATATAGTTGGCTAATTCTTCTGTTCTGACATACACATCCCTGTGTTTCTCTATACTGGAGGTAGTGATAAGTTGCATTTAAATTGAGGCTGCTCTATTGTTTTGTTTTTTGGGGTTTTTTTTTAAAGAATTTTTTCTCTGCATGGGTTTATTTGCATTGGACTGTGAGTAGATGCTTAACGTTAGTTTAACTTAAAAGCTTATTTTAGTATTTGATTTTCCCTTGCTTGGCATACATTTAATGAGAAATTCGATTGCAGCATGCAGTTAAATAAAATTTTGCATATCAGTAATGAATGAAATTAAGCTCAACACTAGTGTCTACCTCGTTGTGCTCAGCAAATCGAAACAGGCTGCATTGACATTGTTGTGGCTGTTGTCATGGAAATGTTGACAAGGGTTCATGAAAAGTTCATCCTCATTGCAGTCTTGAAGTGCCATCTATTGGCGGACAATTGACATTGCACTTCATGCAGACATTTTTCCAGACAAATAAAAAGCAATGTCTGTTTTTGTTGTCCTTTATTGTGGATCTTTTCAAAGTATAATGATTTTTTTCTTTTTTGATAATACAGGACACTGGTATCAGCGTCAGGAAACGGGTGATCAAAATACTGAGAGACATTTGTCTGGAACAGCCAGCATTCAGTAAAATTACTGAGATGTGTGTCAAGATGATCCGCAGGGTCAATGATGAGGAAGGAATAAAGGTATAGGTTTACATTTATTTTCTCTCACTTTCATTTGTGCATCCTGATTCTAGGCATTTCTTTCTTCTTCTTTTTTTTTTTTTATAAATACTTCAAACCACATAATAATGCACATAAACTTACATCTTACAGAAACTAGTCAATGAGACATTCCAGAAGTTGTGGTTTACACCAACTCCAGCCCATGACAAAGAGACCATGACTCGAAAGATTCTCAACATCACTGATGTGGTAGGTTTAAGATGTTTGTTGTATGTGTGTAAGAGTCAACACACTTTCTTCCATGTTCTGCATGTATTTGTTAGGAAAATGCAGCTGCTGTATTTTTAATCATGAGTCTTATGTTTTTGTAAGGTCGCAGCTTGTCGGGACACTGGCTATGACTGGTTTGAGCAGCTTCTTCAGAATGTAAGAATTGTATTTTTTTTTTTAGTTTACCTCAAGATAATTGAATTGAGCGTGTATTTTTAATTTAACACCGTATTACTTGCTTTAGCTTCTGAAGTCTGAGGAAGATGCATCATACAAACCAGCCAAAAAAGCCTGTGTGCAGCTTGTTGACAATCTGGTTGAGCACATCCTGAAATATGAGGAATCTCTTGCAGGTAACGTAACTATTTTTATTGCAATAACTTGGCCAATGGCAACAAGTAGTTAAGTCAGTTTTAACAAATCTGGTTAAAATAAACATCTATTTTTTTTTTTCAGAAAGTTTTAAATTGAATTTGTTTTGATTTGTATTTTTCTCTTGCTTCGTAGAAAGTAAAGGTGTAAACTCAACGCGGTTGGTGGCATGTATCACTACCTTGTACTTGTTCAGCAAGATCAGGGCCCAGCTGATGGTCAAACATGCCATGACCATGCAACCCTACCTGACTACAAAGTGTAATGTAAGTTGTGTTTGCTGTAATATTTATTTTCACAAGCTAAAGAAAATAAAAATTTCACGGTTAAATTTTTTCCTGTCTATTTATTCATCAGTTATTATTAAGTTTTTCTTGCCACATACAAATGTTCATTGTAATTACTGTTTTTTGGATTCCTCCTTAGACTGCCAATGACTTCATGGTCATCTGTAATGTGGCAAAGATCTTGGAGCTGGTGGTTCCTCTGATGGAGCACCCCAGTGAAACTTTCCTTGCCACCATAGAGGAAGACCTCATGAAGCTTATCATCAAATATGGAATGACGGTAAATAACAGATTGTCCCACACAAGGGTTTATTTCAAGACAGTCATGTTCAGTTTGTGAGATGTAATCATCATTTCTTTCTTTCTCTTTTGTGACAGGTGGTGCAGCACTGTGTCAGCTGTCTCGGAGCTGTTGTCAATAAAGTTACTCACAACTACAAGTTTGTCTGGGCTTGCTTCAACAGATTCTATGGTAAGTCGTACTTCAAATCTACTTTATGAATTAAAATATCCTTTTATAAGAATGAAATATCTTCCCAATACTTACGTACTGTAGTTTGAGTGTTAATTAAATTCACTTGTAGAGTTTGTAGTGTGCGAGAAAATAATTTAAATTTTTTCAGGTGCACTTAACAAGCTGAAGCTACAGCATCACGAAGATCCTAACAGCACAACACTGGTAGCAAACAAGCCCTTCCTGCTCCGTTCACTCTTCACTGTGGGGGCTCTGGCCCGTCATTTTGATTTTGACCTGGAGGAGTTCAAGGGCAGTAACAAGGTAGAATTATTTCATCAATGATATTTTACCTTTCAGATTAAAACTATTAAAATTCAACTAGTGAAGTCATCCTTGCAAAATGATGTGACTGGTGCTTTCCTTTCGTATTCTTTCAAACCAGTGAGCTATAGTATAGTATGGCATCAATAAGCAGCAAATTCAAACCAAATGTGTGGTGTGAGACATTATTAGGTGGAAAACTGTTCCCTCACAGTGAAAGCTATATATTTCTTTTACAGGTTATTATCAAGGACAAAGTTCTTGAGCTGTTGTTGTACTTCACCAAACATGAGGATGAGGAAGTAAAGACCAAAGCTATCATTGGCTTAGGCAAGCATTATTTATTTATTTATTTTTACATAGTTTTGATTTTAATTAGCATATATTTTATATTTCATGTGGAAAAATGTTGTGTCTCCTCAGATTGAAGGTGTTGATAATAAGATCTGAGAGACTGTTTTTGCTTTAAACTAGTAGATAAAGATTATTTCCTTGTACTGATAATTTTTCCTGTTTAGGCTTCCTTGTGATCATGCATCCCAGCCAGATGTTTGCACAAGAGGTCAAGACCTTGTACAATGGTATTTTGGCTGACAGCTCATCCTCAATCAACCTCAAAATCCAGATCCTCAAAAACCTCCAGACATATCTTCAGGAGGAGGACACACGGATGCAGGAGGCAGACAGAGAGTGTAAATATTTTTGTTGTTGTTAATTAAGTGTTTTTGGTTGAACTTGTCTATATAAAATCCCTGAATGTATGTAGAATGTTTAAGCAGCACTTTTTGCTTTTTGTTTTTGTAGGGAAGAAGCTGTCCAAGCAGGAGGATTTGAAGGAAATGGGAGACATTTCATCAGGGATGAGCAGCTCCATCATGCAACTGTATCTAAAACAGGTGTTGGAGGCGTTTTTTCATAGTCAGTCCAGTGTACGGCACTTTGCTCTCAATGTCATAGCCCTCACACTCAATCAGGGTCTCATCCATCCTGTGCAGGTACGTTGACTTGAAGTAAATCTTTACTTTACATCTTAGAAGTAAGCTAAGTAGTATTAATATGAATCCTGATGGGGCTTTCTGTGCAGTGTGTACCCTACCTCATTGCTATGGGAACAGACCCAGAGCCCAGCATGAGGAACAAAGCTGATCAGCAGCTTGTGGAGATTGACAAGAAATACACAGGATTCATCCATGTGAGTCTCAACATCATATGAAATTGTCTGATTTGATTTATTATATTTTTTATTAATGGGTAGCATTTACTAATTCCTGTTGATAATGGCTTTTTTTCCCACCATATTCCTTTGCAGATGAAGGCGGTTGCTGGGATGAAGATGTCGTACAGTTTGCAGCAGGCCATCAATTTGTCTCGAAAGACCATCATAAGAGGTTTCCGTCAGGATGAGACCCATTCAGCCCTCTGTTCCCACCTCTTCACTATGATCAGAGGGAACCGGCAGCACCGGAGGGCTTTCCTCATCTCACTACTGAACCTTTTCGATGACAGTGCTGTAAGTCACAATTTACTCTTTTCTTTAAATATCTCTTGGCTGGAAATGATGGATGCCTTCATTAACAGTGCACCAAGTGAAAACCTTTTTTTTGTTTGTTTATTTTCCACATCGTGTTCTCTTAGAAACGGTTGGCAGCAGGGATAGCTTCCTCATACCACCTATATACAATATGTTGCTTTGAGGAGTGTGTAATCCTTTAAACAACTACTTAGAGTAGCCTCAGATTTTCCACATGTGACAATTAAATAACATGAAATAAAAATAATAATGAATGTATGTTTCTTCCAGAAAACCGAAGTAAACATGCTGCTGTTTATAGCAGACAACCTTGCCTGTTTTCCATACCAGAGCCAAGAGGAGCCTCTCTTCATTATGCATCATATAGACATCACTCTGTCTGTTTCTGGCAGCAACTTGTTACAAACCTTCCGAGAGGTACGATAAAAACTTTGATTTTAATTTGCATCTAAAATGTTTAATGTGGTGGTAGTCACCAAAATGACATTATTAAAAAGAAACATGAATGTTGAACTCTTTCTTCTCTCCAGCTTCTGCTTAAAGAGCCGAGGCGCAAGGTGAAAAAAGAGTGGAAGAACACTCTGGATGGAAGAGATGAGGAGAGGATGAACTGTGATTCTTTTAGGACTGATGATGAGGAAAACAGCAACACCGATAATGACAGTGACAATAACGACGTGGTACGGCGGCCTAAAAAGGCCAAAAAACTTGTTGCAAACAGCTCTGACTCTGAGTCCGATCTGGATGATTTGAATGTGGATGATGTTGAGAAAGTAATGAGCCTCCTTCCAGACAACCCTATGGGTCTATTAGACTTTGCTAATGCTGTTCAAGGTATTCTTTTGCTACTGGTGCTCAAACAGCATCTGAAGAACCAGTATGGATTTTCTGACAGGTAAATTGTTTACAACGATCACATTTTTGTGCCATTAGAATGGCACGTCTGTAACTCACCTTTTTCTCTGCCTGCAGTAAAATACAGAAGTACTCTCCAACAGAATCAGCCAAGGTGTACGATAAGGCGGTGAACAGAAAAAACAACATTCATTTTTACCCTCGACAAACCCTTGACTACATTGCCAACAACATGGCTCATGCTTCTCTGACAAGTGATGTCAAGAGGCATATAGTCAGGCAGTACCTAGATGTAAGTTATTAACCTGCATCAAACGTTACTTTACCTCTGGTGTCTGTTTTATAGATTTTTAATAATGATTTCTAAATATATTGGTTAGAAATTTGTGGGGTTGTGTAAAAATTACTAGGTAAATTTGATTTTACATTTTTTTACTTTGTCAGATTGATTTAAGTAAGTAGCATAAAAGCCTTTTTTTTAAGGTAACACAAAGACTGTTTTGACAGATTTTTGGAGTGTGTTGTAGAACAATAGTGTCTCATTGTTAATTTTATTCCCCTTTGCACAGTTCAAGGTTCTGATGGAACATCTTGACCCAGATGAAGAAGATGAAGAGGGAGAAGCATCTGCTAGTGCTAATATCAGAAACAAAGCCATAAACGCTCTTCTTGGGGGCTCTGGCCCTTTGTTGGGACCCAGTCCGCGCAATCAAGCAGGACCAGAGACTGATGATGATGACAGTGATGGTGATGAAAGGACCCCAGGGGTGAGATGCCTGCAGTTTTGTTTTCCTGTCTGACAAATAAGGTAGATGCAGTTTTCAACTTTGATATTTCTATTGTCTGTCCAGTCATCTCGAAAGTCAAGGCGAGCAGGTGACTCCTTGGACCCTGGCCGAATGAGTGAAACAGTGGAGGCCATGGATGTCATTGCGCTGTGCTGCCCCAAGTACAAGGACCGGCCACAAATAGCTCGAGTCATCCAGAAGACCAGCAGTGGGTACAGCATCCACTGGATGGCGGGCTCCTACTCGGGGCCCTGGGCTGAGGCCAAGAAACGCGATGGCCGCAAACTGGTGCCTTGGGTGGACACTATTAAGGAGTCGGACATCATTTATAAGAAGATTGCCTTGACCAGCAACCACAAACTCAGCAACAAAGTAGTACAGACTTTACGCTCACTGTATGCAGCTCGGGAAGGAGGGGCTAGCTAATGCCTCCTGTGTGGATTTTTTTTTTTACTTTATCAAAAGTCCTCCTTTCCCCGCTCCTACTCCTCCTCAACATGCCACCTCCAACAACACAGCCAAACTTCACTGGATTCCTACCCTCCTCTTCCTAATTTTTGTATGAAACCAGGAGAGCAAGAATATTTGACACTACATTGTTTTACATTGATTATTCTTGCAGAAATGAAAACAACACAAGACTTGTTATATTAGAGGAACTGCTCAGAATTTGTGTACAAGTACAGAGGATATAATCCAGAAGGCATTAAAGGAATAATTCATCCAAATTATCCCTTAAAAAGGCTATCAGAAAAGAGACCCGGAGGGAAATGTTTTGTCAACATTGTTGTGGGAGCTCCTTCGCTGTTGTGCAGCAGATTCTAGTTGCTCATTTCTACTCCCACTGTATCATAGTTTAACACAGCAAAACTAAAATGTTTATATCTCTGAAGACAAAAAAGTTGTAAAAAGAATAAAACCTTAAGTGAATGTTGGAAATTAGTCTTTTTGATGTTCTTATTAAAGTGTTTTTGGAGTTTATTATACTACTAGCACCATGATGGTTTTTCCTTTTAGCCTTTAGATATTTGAAGAAAACAAAAAATAAGAATTTTTATTTTTGTTCACTTTTATTTGTCCAAGTCTGTACAATGGCAGAGTCCTCTGAATATAATTTATTCTATTTCAAACTACGCATGCAGTATATGTGGCCTATTGCAGCAGGATATTTTGTAAATGTAGATTTTGTTGTATTAGGTCACCCTAGTAATAAGAGGAAAGGGGATCATACCCTTTCAGTGGAACAAATACTGCAATAAATTTTCTACTTCTCTTTGTCACTTGTCTGCTCAAACTGTTAATCTGATCTTTTCATTTTACAAGAGACCAGTTTAGGACCTGAATATTGCTGAAGCAAATACAGGTCTGATGCAGTTAAGAGCTAATGCATGTATTTTAATTCAGGGAAGCAAATGCATCGTCTATTTTATATTGTATTTTAATATTTGTTATTTGTATTGCTGACATTATTACACACAAATGAGCTTACTTCAGTAGGTTCTTTAAGTATTTTATAAGAGCTATACTTCAACATTGTGACAAATGAGGCAGGAACAAAGTTGGCAAAAAAATTCCTGTACTATACTTTCTCAGAGGACTGGTAGGAAATTATTCCACTTTAATGAATTACTAGTGGGTGGAATCAATCATAACCATGTACTAAGAGATGTATCTGCTACAAATATACAGTTTTTCCTTCGTTTTCTTGGCGATCGTGCGGTTACGGGTGAGGCGCTGGATTATTGGACCAAATGGCTTTCCGTAGTCTGATGTCACTGTCTTCCGGATTTAAACTTTTGGCGGGGCTTATTGTGCGTTCGGATGGTGTATCTATTCGGTCAACAATAACATTCCAAATACAAGCATGGAACGGTACGTCAGAAATTATCTATTGCAATGTAAAAAAAAAAAAAAAAAAATGTTGGCTAAAATTGTAGCGTAGGACACATTGTTCGAAAATTACATGGTTACAGTATCAAAGACATTAGCAAGCAGCCGTATCGTAGCTACTTCTGGCTAATGTTAGGTAGCTACGATACGGCTGCTTGTTAACATTAGCCAAAATTAGCAACTGTTGGTTAATTTTAGTTATGATCATGTTAATAATTACAATTTTCTTTTGTAGTTTTATTATTATTAGAGGAATTTGTGTCTGATTAAGTTTTCAGGCGTATACGACATCGGCAACGCCAGTTAACTGTCTACTTGACAGCTGCTTACATGGCTTAAAAAAATGTAACTGTTTTACTAATATGCTTGCCCATTTCCGAGTAGTGTTTTAATACATAATATTTCGTCCAGTAGAAGGGTGAGTCGAGCAGGCAGACCATCGGAGCTGCCAATGCGAATACTGGACAACAACAGGATGAGCATGGTGTATGCAACACCCCAGAGGTTGGTTTAATGTGAACAATAAACAGAGCAATATTACTTTGGTATAGTATAAAGCTTATTTTATAGGATTAAGCACTTTAAGAATTTAACTAAATGCTTCTATCTTTCAATTTCTACTTGTGAAATATTCGATGTTTTATTTCTATTTTCAGTAAACAGCCTTCGTTTGGTAAACTCAACGTACCTAAGCCAAATTCTGTGACTTCTGAGAGGAGAACCAGCTTCTTTGGTGCCCGGTACACAAACAGCATTTTTCAGAAGTGTGAGAAAGTGTTCACCAAAAAAGATATTTAGGTGTTTATTTCAAATGTCTGCAGCACTAGCGGGGCCGGCATGCCTCGCAACAGCATCATGTCAGGGTTTGGAGGAACTGAGAAGATTAAAGATGCCCGGCCTCTGCATGACAAGTCTTTTGTGCAGCAGTGCATCAGACAGCTGCATGAGGTAAAAACAATGGTACCGACATTCTGTTTGGACTGACACAATAGTTCTTGAAAGTTGAACTTCATCATGCAAAGAAGCTGCTGACAGACAGTATTGAGATGTACATGTTGTGATATTGATTAAGATAAGACAATTATTAATAAGAGAATTATTTGCCCTCCCTTCTGTCGGTCATATTATTGTAGTTCCTGACTGAGCAGGGCTACACAGGCATTTTGTCATCCAAGACTCTTCAGTCCCCCTCAACCAAGGAGTTTGTAAAGATGTTTGAGTTCATCTATCGACAATTAGACCCAACCTTTGAGATGCCAACTTCAAAAGTTGAGGAGGAGGTTCCGGCCATTCTAAAAGCCCTAAGGTGAAATGTTTTTGATTTTTAAATCAATTAAAATGTTTAAAGACACTATATTTTATAATTTAAATATTAATCTTGTGGTTTATGTAACAGTTCTCACTCTCATTTGTCTCTGTCTAATTTCAGGTATCCATTTGTCCTCTCCAAGTCTTCTATGTATTCTGTTGGAGCTCCTCACACGTGGCCGCTGGCCCTTGGCGCTCTCATGTGGCTAATTGATAATGTCAAGGTGGGCAACAGAAGGCACTACTAATAACATTGGAAATACTAAATGTTGTGTGATGATATCAGTTAAAACTAACACCATGTTTATTCTTCATCAGATCAAGTGGAGTTTGAGTAAGCAGGAGTTGCTGTTCAGTGATTTCTGCGAGGACAGTGACAACATTGAGGAAGGGGCTGAATATAACAAGGTTTTTACCCTATGAGTACGAATCTCACTGCTTAAACACTCTAAAACTCTTGTGAAAATTAGTGTCTGTTTTAATTGTTTTATGCACAGCTCTTCCTGGATTACACAGCTGAGACGTATTCCAAGTTCATGCAGGGTGAAGACACATTTGAGGATGAGGATGAACTCTTCCTCTCTAAATTAAGTGAGCCCTGACACCAGTATGATTTCAGCAACTGTTGACCAAATTTAAAAAATTCTTCTTTTCTACTTAAATGAAAACTTTGTATCTAGATTGATTAAAGCAGTATCTTTGTTTTCACAGAAAAACTCTACAATGTTGATGAAGCTCTGCTTGCTTCAATGGATGAGAAGCACAGAATACTGAGTGAGGAGATGGAACAACTGGAGAAGGAGAGCCATACGGTCAGATTAATTCAAATCCATGCATACTGCGTGTTTACCCTTTACAGATGGAAGGAAAAGGGATTTTCTGCTTCTGTCCCCTGCTCAGGACCGTCTGATGACCAAGAGGAAGGATAGGATGAAGCTGCAGACAGATCTGAAGCAGCTCCAGACTTATCGAAGCAACCAGGAATTATTTGAAGCCAACTTGGAGCACAAAGCGTCTGAGCTGAATAATGAGCTGGAGAGCAGCGGTAAATCTGAGCAATAGGTTCCAAGGAAATATGCTGGACTCCCAGTTTAGCATTTGCTACTGTAAGAAACGAAATTTGCGGAGTAGTTTGAATGACAAAACTAAATTTTGAGATTGATGTTTGACAACAAAGTGAGTAAACCCTTCTTAATTTAACTTGACTTTTCTGTGAGTACAGAATTTGACCATATATGGCTACTCAGAAATATTGTCTTTCCAACACTGTCAGACAGTCTTAAAGTCTAGCACTTTGTTCCTCATTTTTTCAGTCAGTCACCTGGAGTCTCTAAAGCATGAGCAGGACGCACTGCAGGTCCAGCTGCAGAACCAGAAGTTTACTCCTGCTGATGTGGAGAGGATCAACAGAGAGAAGAGAGAACTCCAGCAGACCATCACCAGTCTCAACAAGTCTCTGGAAGATGCCGAACAGCACAAGTGGAATGAAGAGATCGCTCTGGCCAAAGTGAAGGAAAAGGTACCCCATTCTCTGCTAATGTGTTTGCAACAGTAAGCAGCTTATTGCTAGCTCCCCTGACTTCTCATTTGTCTGTCTTGTCATGCATCGATCCCAGGCGGAGCTGAGGCTGTCTGAATACCACAAGCTGGCCCGTAAACTAAAGCTGATACCGCTGTCCGCAGAAAACGCCTGCGGTCGTGACTTTGAGATCAGGCCATTTGAATGTGGATCCAACAACACTGTGCAGCATAAAACACAAGTACAGGTATGTTGTTTCTACAGTTATTTAAAAGTAGCAAGCCAACATGTTTTCTGTTGCTTTGTGCTGATTCTGAGCTGGTGCTTTTTGTAGGTGTTTCTGAGAAAACTGATCAGTGATGTCGAAGAGGAGAACAGTCGACTGGCCAACATAAAACTCAGTCTGGAGGAGTCTTGTGAGCAAGTAACTGACTTTTTTTCTTTTTTCTTTTTTTTTTCTTTTGCATTAACAAAGCTAATGCATTGATCTTTCCAATAATAAGTTTTGTATTTGTTGACCAATGGAAGGCTGTAACAGAGGGAGAAGTTACAGATTATAATGCGTGTCTGTATCTTCAAGGTGAATTCTAACACCATAGACAAATCCAATGACATCAAGCAGCTGAGAGAGCAGATCCGGAAGCTGGATGAACATTTGGACTGTGAAATGCAGGTGCTGTACTCTACAGTAAACATACGATTGAGTCATACTTCATGTGTGCAAATGAGAGATTTCTGCATGTTTGTATTTGAGCAGGAGCTGGCCCGAGAGGAACAGGGTTGGGCAGAGGAGATGGAGTCTGTGGAGAACCATCGCAAGCTCCTGGAGAAGAAGGTGAATCATGGCTATGATGAGGCTGTGCAGCAACTGAAGGCAGCACAACAACAGTGAGTGACGGTCGTCAAGTGCACGTGTCCCAGTGATTTCTGCAGCAGCTGGATGGTTTGATTCATGTGGCCATGCTCTCCTCAGGCACCACCTGGTGCTGCAGGAGACCAACGAGGAGAGGCGAACAGTGGCCAACAACCTGGCATCTGTATTCACCACCGCAGCCAACCACGTGTCAACTTCAGAGGTAAATTTATCATAACTTCATAACTTGATACCTGCTCATAGTTTTGTAATATTGTTGTGATGTGGTTCTCGAACAACAGAAGTGTCTGGAGGATCTACACAGTCGAGTGCAACGTCTCTGCTCCAAAGCCATAGAAGAGGATGAGGCTGTTCTGCAGAACCTGAAGGATATTTTGAAGAACTTTGTTTCCAAGGCGAACAGTTTGTAAATTTGTCTGTAAGACTAACTTGTCTACATAGAGCAGTTAGAATTTTCTTTTGTGTATATTATTTTTACTCATGTTCTGATGATTTGGAATAAATCCAATAAATACTTTTTCCCACTAGGGGGCAGCAATAAGCTGCGTTCAGACTGACCACATAAAACTAAATCCACATCACATTTCTTTGTGTTTCTGTTTTTCACTCTTCAAGCTCTCTAACCATTCATTACTGTTACATTAATAAGTTTATCCAATAAAGTTTTTTCAACAGTACGGTTTTGAACTAGGCTTTTATCAAAATGGATGTTGCAGGTGAAATACGGGCCCTGTGGTCAAGGGTAAAATAGTATATTGTCGGTTTCACTGAAGTTTACCATATCTGAACAACTCTGTTTATATATTTCCATGTATGCCAAATATGCAACATTATCAGGCTTATGTAAAATATATATTTAATTATTTATGCCCAGTATAAAGGCTCAATCATGAGATCTTGCTGTAGGTAGAAATATTTCTGAGCTGTACTGCAAGGGTTTCATTGAATCTAATGTCAGCTGTCTGTGTAACTTTATTGTTCAGTGACCCAAAAGGGCCTGTTCGATAAAGATGTCAGTCTTCTGCTGCAGTCGTGCTGGTTGCTGATATTGCCTGGTGATTATTGGTGTTTTCTCCAATCAAGCAGCCACCTCAAGGCCTGACGCTGATAATGTCATTAGAAGTTAATTACAAAAAATGGCTACTTTGTTAATAAGAAACTTAACAAGCACAGTTCTTTTCAACTAAGAACATTTTTAAAAATGTCTGTAGTTGAGCCGCTCGGACTTTTAAGTCCACATGGTGTCAATACAGTGAAGGAAAAAAAGAAATTTTCACGAGAGGCAGCGTTTGAAAACGATGAGAGCGTGAGAGAAATGTTTTGGCAGATGTGATGAGGTGATTGTGAGGGGCTCCATGGATCGAGGGAATGAAAAATGTGATGGATTACTTCCACCGTGAAGCAGAAACGTGTGTGTGTGTGTGTGTTCAGCGGATGTGCAGGAATAAAAAAAATACTGGCTGGTACCATTAAAAAGTAACTTCCTTCAAACAGGCGGGATCGTGGAGTGTTTATCAGATCCCGTGTGGACAGGTGGCATCCATAAATCCCTTCCTGCTGGACCCCAGACTGCGTGTGTCTTTGCATGTGTGTGAAAATGAGTGTCGTGATTTGTGTATCCCTCCGCCCCCCCAGAGGCTGTGTGTGTGTGTGTGTGACTCCCTCTGCAGGAATTCGCCTGCTTATTTCAGCATCCAGTTGATTGTTTGTGTTTGTGTTTGTTTCCTGTTTCTGTGCTTCTTCACATGCTCGCTCTCCTCATCAGTGCTCCTCTCCTGTTGCCGCAATAGAGGGGTTTGTTCTCGGGTCATTGCGCTCACAGTAGCGCGTGATGAATTTTTAATGCTCTGTACGTTCCTGCGTGAACATTCAATGTGACCCCAGCGAGGGAGACTCTCCTGGGCTTCTCCATGGTGAGAGGCAGGGCCGAGATGGTGTGGAAGTGTGTTGCCATGGAAAAAAAAAAAAACCACACACACAGAAGAACAAGAACTGGTGTTAAGGGTTTCTGTTCTCCTGGTCCTCCACCCACAGATGGACCAAGCTGTTGCTTCACCTCGGACCAAAAGGCTTTGGTTAATATGGAGGCTTCTCAGGGGTTAATGTCACTCATCCAACACAAAATAATGTGTAACTGCTGTACAGATGTGGGAGACTGCAAAACACACACACATACACACACACACACACACACACAAACACACACGCACGCACACACACACGCACGCACACACACACACACACACAGATCCTTGTACTTCTATCTTTGTGAGGATTTTAATAGAAATAATACATTACCCATCCCCAACCCCAACCCGACCGACCGACCCCCTGACCCTAACCCTACCCTAAACCCAAGTTTAACCTCAACCTTCAAACCAAGTCTTAACCCTCCAACAGGGCTGTAGAGCTGTGGGGACCAGCCAAAATGTCCTTGCTGAGTATTTTGGTTTGGTATCAATATGTAGCAAGTACAAGAACACACAGGAGAGAGTTGCCATTTGCTCTCTGCTATTTTCTTTCTCTCGGCTTCTTGTCAAAACATCAGCTAATTTTGAAAGCTTTCCTCTTTAGGCTTCCATTGTGAACAGCTCTGGCATTTTGATTCCTGCTCCAACACTTAATTGTCTCCAGATTCAGAAGACAAATGGACTTCTCCTATAGCGCAAAAATACCTCAACCCTCTGTAATATGATTCGGAAGTGGAAAAATACGCAAAAGCGCCGCCGCCTGCATGTCTTGTTTGATGGTCGCTGGTGTTTGACCTCAGTTGGCTTCATTATTAACAATAATATGGCGTTTGCAGGAATAATAATGCTTCCCTCTGCATTTCTAATTTGTCTGATTTTCTTTCTTTTTTGTTAATTACTACCTTGTTGCCGGTGAAGAGAAGGTTGTGACTCACAGCAGTCAGGGTTTGATCAGTGCCGCATCTGTCCTGAGAGGACTACAGAGTACTCATACACACGCACGCACGCACGCACGCACGCACGCACGCACGCACGCACGCACGCACGCACGCGTAAAACGTGAGAGAAACCAGAGTTCAGTTCATATGATAGAGACAGTTTTGTTGCACCACATTTGTGTCTCTTACTTTTCACTACAACCTATTAAAAATGCATACTTTGAGTCACTTTCACGCACTTTTATTCCTTTTTGTGTTTATACATTTAAGCATTTAAGGTGTCCTCATATACTGTAATAAGGTTTTGGAGAGAATGAATAGATGTTTACAGGGTTTCCATGATTTTCTACACCTCTAAATGGGTGTAGGAAGACTCCTTGTTGGTTCCAGTGGTTCCTTTTCTCTTACCGCGCTGGTGCTTTTCACAGCCGCCTGTGCGACTTCCGTGCTGACAGCTGGCGCAGGTGAAGAGGGCACCAATCAGGCTGGTTTTCTGTCAAAGAAAAGACTTGACGAGTGAGAACCTCACAGGCACACGGCGCTGCAGTTTCCAAAGCAATAACATTTAAATTCACTTTTAATTGTTCTCCTCATCCAAAAAAAGACAAATTATTGTGTGCATATGTTGATTTGATAACTTTATGCGATATTAAAAATAACGCAATAAATAATCGCAAGCAATTACGCAAGCAATAAATAATAACTCATTAGATAATAGTAATTAACCCTTAGTTAATGCTTATTACATTGACTAACATTAATTAAGTGGGTTTTTTTTTTAAATGTTAGAAGTGTGTCTGTAAGAGCTGTAGTGAGTTGACTGTTTTTTTTTGTGAGCAGTCTTGGGTGGACATTTTGCTAGCTGCTGTTCTGTGTACGTTGAAGGTTTCAGCAAGGCAGAAACATCGCAAACATCAATGCCATATTTGCCTTTGTGGCTAATTTTTAAAACATGGGAATTAGTCAGCGTTGCAGGGCACTTTCCACCACATGGCACGGTTTAAAAACCAAACGGTAAACGCAGCAGGTCCTCCTGTGTGCTTGGAGGACATAACTACAGCCCTCA
>BJFM01000220.1:194489-207530 GCA_016586285.1 Arothron firmamentum | reverse complement strand
TGTGTGTGTGTGTGTGTGTGTGTGTGTGTGTGTGCGTGCGTGCGTGCGTGCGCGCATGCATGTGTGAGTCTTCACGTGTCCACACAAATTATACTTGCAAAAGGGTTTTTTTAGGTGATGTGTGAGGGGATTAATAAAGTGGGTGGAATGGGAGATATCAGATTTCCACCAGCTCTGTCTCTGCTCACTCGGGTCTGGGTGGGGGTTACTGAGGTACCCCAAGGGGTTGCAGGAAGGTCGTCCCAGCCTGTGAGGGGTTACAGAGGGGTTAGGAGTCACAAGTTTGAACTGGTTGCTCTCTGCCTTTTTTTTCTTTTCTGCGAGTTATTTTGTGTCCTAACAGGATTCGTGTCGGGTCCGTTCACCTCAGGGGGCAAACAGATGACTGCTTTAGGGGGCTTGTAAATGTACACGTGGGAGCTCCTCCTGGGGTATCCAAACCATCCCTGTGCCAGATGGGAGGTGTAATCCCTCCAGTAAGTTCTAGGTCTTGTCCTAGTGTGGAGGTCTTGGAAAGCCTCCAAAGGGAGGGGTAGTTAGAGGGCATCCAGGAGCACCAGCAGCAACATCTGGCTCTTTTCATTTTCCTCCGAGAAGACAGATCTTCTAGTCTTTATTAGGAGGACATCAATTCTTTTTTTCTTTTTTTTTTAGCTTTCTTTTCTTTGTTATTTATTTGTTTCTCATGCTGGCTGGGAGGACCAGAGGTTTCACAAACTGCTTATATGATGCTTTCATGCACTTCTGTGGGTGAAGGAGATATTCTTGCTCCAAGTCCTTCTCATACCAGGAAGGTGTTTCTGAGGAAGCACCAGGAACCACTCATACCCAAACTCCACACACAAACATACACATACAGACACATTTACACACTTCAGAGTTTGCGAGCTAAGTCTGACAATGGGTGAATTCAAAGAAGGAGGCCTTGAAACATCAGCAGAAGTCATGAAAGGTCATCAGAGCAGTGAGATGAAGATTGAAGGAGATCTGATGATTCCTCAGGAGGGTATATAGGTGGTCTGGATTGCCTTGTGGGGTCTTATACATACATGTACACCCCTACACACACACACACACACACACACACACACACAAACACACACACACACGGCTACTGTGTTTACAGTGGAGATTAGAGCAGATCTACACGGTACCTCAGCGCGGCAGAGCCGTGTGTGTCAACAATGGCAGGAATGTGCATTGATGTATGGGCAACATGCTCTCTGCACATTTTTGTAAAACCATTAGAGGGAAGGAGGGAATGGCCGTTCCATGCTGCCAGGTTATTCCCAAAATTACGTTTTCCTGACTCGGCTGGATCCCTCTGTAAGGCAGAAAAACATAGAAATTGTTTTCCAAGAAATCTTCCAGCTGTTATTCGTCTGTTTGAAGTTTAATCACAGTTTTGGGGATTTTGTAGTTTTTCAGCTACAAACATTTGAGGGAAAACTAATGTAAAATCTGGCTGTGAAAATTCTAAAACATCTTTATTTTCATTTAACATTTTATACAGCAAACGATCAGGATATGCCTGGATGTCCAGCTTCTTGTAAAACGATAGAAAGGATGTTTTTAAGGAGCACTTATTTCATTTTTTTGAGAATAATTTTAATGTTTATTTCTGGCGTAAATCTTTGCTGGGGGGATGCGAAGGCTGCAGTTTTTCTGCAGCTTTGACAGTGTCAGTCACCGTCGCACCCCTTTCAAGCTGCCTGTCACATCAAGTTAGAGGCTGAGGGCTTAGTTTGACACAGTGTGTCACATCTGAGAGGACAGCTTCCACCCCAGCGCAGCCACCGTCCATTCTGTTCTGAGGGTTACACTTTAGATAACTGATGCGCAGCCGTGCCATCAACCAGACAGAGAAGATGGTGGTGGTGATGATGATGGTGATGATTATTATTATGGTGAAATTGGTGAAATGCATGTACTGGTCCTCACTATGTAGCAGGTACAAGCACACACACACACACACACACACACACACACACACACACACACACACACACACACACACACACACACACACACTGCGATGCACCTCAGGTGTGAGACTGCACACATTCTCAGGTTGCTGCTGAATATTTAACCACCTGAGCGAGCCAACACCTTTTCACACACTGACCTGATCCTGTTACACTCGTTCACCTGTTTCCTCATGCTGAGCTAATGACAGTAAACCATCAGTCAGCCAATTTATTACTAAACTCTAATAACAATAAAGGCAGAAACATAAGAGGAGTGTCTGCAAATAAGTCTTCTTTTTGGATCACGGTGCTGCCCCAGGCGTCACAGGGTGTCTCTGCAGGCTGATGACACATGTTTATGGGTGTGTGTTGTAATATTGACGAGTGTTGAACGGTGGTCCAGACCAGCGGTTTGTTGACTGGCCGGTGTGGTTGCTCCATGTTAATTTGTGGCGCAGCCGCGATTACAGGCCACAACCCCGAGCCGTGGACAGCCAGGCCTCCTCTGCTTTCTTTTGCTTCAACACAGAAGAACTTTCTCATGCTTCTCTCCTCCTTTTGTATTTACAACATCATGCATTTTGGGGGTAAGTTCAGTTTAAAAGACTGTCAAAATTAAAAGATCGCAGCATGTCTGTCTCAAATTTGTAGCTCTCATGTCTCCATCTGTCCTGCCCGTTTCCCCTCCAGTTGTTAGATAATATGAATCATATTGATGGATTCTAGAGCTTTGGTGGTTTGTATATGATGACGAGAACTTGAACTACAGATAAATCTAAGATCTAATACAAATCTTCAGACCATCAAGACTCCACAGGCAGAGGTACAATGAAAGCTGGCTTCTATCTGTCTGAGAGGTTGACCTTTAGTGACCTTGTCACCAAGCTGGTGAAAATCATGGGAGAAAAGGATTAAAGAGGCCCTCTTTACCCTGAACAACTGTATAACACCAACAGAAGATATCCCTATCCAGCTTTAATCTAGAAAACAAAACAATAACTCTTTCATCTTGTTATTTACGCCTTCCTTTTCACATTTTAAAGGCTTTTCTTTAATGTCCACTTTTACTTCTCTTAAATGAACCTTATGGGTTGTCGAGGCCACATTAAGTTGCACAAACTGTTTCAATTCATACTGTATCTCTTCCAGGATATCTCACTGATCTCCTATTGATCTCCCCCTAAACTAGTACCAATACAATCTACACAATATAATTAAATACACCTGCGTGTCTACCACAGAAATAGGTGGATTAAGAATTAACTGCAGTGTCTGAGTTTAGTACTGTATCCCATCATGCATTATGCAGACCTCTGCTGGTATTTAGCACCTGTGAGGGACAGCGTCTCTTCCAGGAGGGCTCGTCTTTCGCTCAGTGTAACATCAGCCTTCATTACAACTTCCTCTCACACCAGGAACAACAGAGCAGCAGACCCAGCTGACTAATGATGCTATCCTCTGACCGTCAGCTCCACAAACAAGCACATGAACTCCTCTGAACGTCTGCGTTCAAGCTGACTGCCTCGACCCTCAGAGCAGGTCGCTTTGCCGACCCGGCGCATGATTCAGAACTGGACCAGTTTTTCCTCAACAGTTGACTGAACCATTAAGAAATATTTAATTTCCTTCATCTCATGATTCTCTGTTGTCCTGATCATGATCACAAGTCCACACCCACATGAGCCAAGGGTCTCTTGGTGCCATCTTCTGTCAGGTCCGCTCCTGGAATTTATAACTGGAGTTCTGTACCAGGACGGCTCACCTGGATCTCCACAGCTGGACCTCTGGCTCTCCTCCCCACTCCTCCAGCAGGCCCACTCATCACCTGATCATCATCTTCATCATCCTCCAGAGGTGTGAGACGCTCCTCAGCGTCTCCATGCAGCATTCTTTGGACACTGTCCAAAAAGAGTTCTGAAAGTTCAGTTTAGACATCTGTCTTCCCCGTGGAAGAAAAAGCTTCCTGTTTCCTGCCGTACGATTTGAAGGACAGCTTAGCGGTTTTTCTTTTTTGTTCTTTAATGCTCTTCGGCTCATGTCTCCACATCTATTAGGATTTGATGTAAGGTAGTTTAAGCAAACCGAAACCGAAACTAAATGTAGCTAACTCAGCAGTCAACGTAGGGCAATTGTGATTAAACTCAATTTAATTGCAGCGGTTTTAACAAGTGATTTTCTCAGAATTTTGACCTGTGGGATATTTAAGAGTTAAAAACAGGAATCTGTGAAAATCTGACATGGCAGTCAGCCACCGTTCTCACATCTAACAGTGTTGGCGTCTTTAACCCCTAAATCCGAAAGCCTGTTCTTTGATTCAGATACTGGATTTCTTATGTATGGAATCGATTAAAAGTCTTTGACACACTTGGATGTATCACAGAACAATAATAAATAACATTTATTCCTTTTATAAAAACATGATAAATTACAATAAGTTAGTACATTCAATATTTTATAAATATATTTCAGGTTTTTTAACATTTGCTTTACATTTCTATACTCCAACTCACTCTGAACATAGTGAGGCTGATGGATCTGAATGGTTCGTTGCTATGACACCTGTAGTGATTCCGTCAGCTCCATATCTATTATTTATGCTGGCCTCATTTTGCAGCACGGTGAACCTCCCCTCTGTATTAGACAAATTTAAAGGGGGGAAAAAAACACTCAACATCACATTTCAAACTGGGCCAGATTTGTTTTGCCTAGACACAACCGCACTTCCTGGCCGAGTGCTTCCTCACAGTGTGGTAGACGAGGTTGTCGTCCAGGAACGAAAGGTCATCGTCGAACGCGATGGGCCTGCAGCAGGCCTGGGGGGGTGCGTCTTTGCGAGGGAGCTTCCTGTTGTTAGCGAGGTTGTAAAGGATCTTGTCGTAGTTGGTCTGGGACTTTCTGCACGGTCCAGAGCAGTACCTGAATATCATTTCCTCGCTGGAGCGGTAGCCCAGACCCAGATCTGTAACGTTGAGGTGGATCTGTTTGAGCACGCAGCCCTGTCCTCGCCCAGGACCTCCCCTGACCTTCTTCCCCGTCTCCCCTCTTCTGGCTCTGTTGTCGCCCTGTCGGCTGGCCCCCTTCTTCTCTCTCCTCTGCCGAGTCCTGTCGCTCGGTTTGCCTGTGGTTGGGGAGGGGGCGGTGGAGGTGGAGGAGCTGGAGGACGAGTGTCGTATTCTGCCGATTGTCACTTTGATGAAATCGACCACATCTTCATACTCGTTCAGAGAAGCTTCCTCCATGGCACCTGAAACAAATATGCCTGGATTGGTTATTCTTGTGTTTACAATGAATTATTTCATAAATTATCTATCTATCTATGGCAAAAAAATAATAATAATAATAAAATAAAAAATTAAAATTAAAAAGTAGCTGTAATCTCATGTGGTCAAATAATGTTTAAAAGTTAATAAATCATTCAGTAAATAACGTAATACAAATTGAATGATGCAGAAATAATTTATAAAACAATAAAATACAAAAACTATATAATAGAGCAGATTAATAAAGTATAGATCTCTTGTTAAGGAGGGCAGCAAATTCTGGACTAAAAATCTCCGTGTCATTATTACGGTTCTCTTTATTTTGCCAAGAATCTTGTATCTCAGGTTGTTTTGGCTCTCCATGCACTCAACCTTTAACTTTTCCTCCCCCGGGCAGCTTCTCTCCCCAGTCGTGGGCCATACCGGAGCGGGCCAGGCGCATCTGTGCCGGCGGGAGCTCCAGCGGACTCTCCGCGTTGCTCCCTCTCCTCTTCGCGGAGTGCTGCCGAGAAACGCTGGCGCGCACGGCGCTCAGCAGGATCAAACAAGTGGTCAGACTATCCCATAACTTCATCGTTTACCTCAGTCCGACAGCAGAACATGGCGCGTCGCGAAACCAACAGGTATCACCTGGCAAACGCGGTGAGCAACATCGGGGATGTCGACGCGCAACGCTGGGCCTCCAGCTGCTCACCATCCGAACCGAAAGAGCGCAAAACAGAAATCTTCCTTCCGGGCTGGTTTTTAAACCACTCGTGCAACTGTACTTGGAAGACAGAATCCCCTCCGTTTGGAAGCTTTTCCTGGGTTGCGCGCCCTCCCTGCGTCCCTGCTCACCATCAGGACTCACTGCGCTCTGTGGGAGGAGAGGGAGAGGTCCGGCTGGGAGCCTGGGAGCGCGGGTGACGTCTGGTGGTCCATCCTCTGATTGTTCCTGTCTCCACCCATCTAGACAAACATAGAGATGGACTCTAGATTTGGATTGAACTGTTGAGAATGGAGGGGTTCTGTTTTAAGAGAGGCTCGGTCTGTGTGTTCTGGGGGCCGAGAGGGAGGAAGAAGTTTCACACTTTCCACTAATATCCCTTCACATCAGCGATGCTGTGATGGGAATTCTGGTTGTTCCTGGATGGGGCAACCTGTTTTAAATTAGAGAGAGTGGATAGATTGTGTTTCTACACATTCAGTCCTGAAATCACAAGAATGAAGACCAAAGGTCCGCTTCAGTCTTCAAGGGATTCTGTGGACCACCTTCATGAATAAGAGAAGTCAGACTGTGGCCTGTAGTATGACTGACAGCATTAGAAGGATGGAGAAAAAAATCTTCTTGCTATTTGTGTGGCTAATCCTGAAAATTTGAACAAGCATTTGACTAAATATTTTGTCATTTACTCTTCTTCAAAGCAAAGTTCCTCATTTCACTTCAGTGTGCCGTGAAAGTCAGTTCAGTCACACAGCTGTAAAGTTTTAAGGGTTTTGTTCTGGCTATGCAGAACAATCTATGGTAATGTAAACCACATGGCATTGTTTGATTAAAAAAATTCAGATAATGAAGATGTGCTTCAGATATCTGAAGATAAAGAAAACAGGGGGAAACCACATCATTTAGACGGCTTCAGTAAATTTACAAGTTCTCTGATTGGCACAAACAAGGAATTATATGTGTGTGTGTGTGTGTGTGTGTGTGTGTGTGTGTGTGTGTGTGTGTGTGTGTGTGTGTGTGTGTGTGTTTGTTTCTATATTCTGTTCAGCCTCCTAAGACACTTGAGCAAACATCCACATCTTCTATTTCTCTAAACAAATATATTTATTTTATTAAGAGGAAAAGATGTTGCTGCTTACTTTCTTCAGATGTTTCCTTCTATAATGTACATAATTCCCCAGGTTAAAACACAGAATGTGAAATCTTGCATATCCAACTGCACCATCACGCCCTTGTGTATTATTTCATGATGAATTGGGTTTGTGTCAGAACAGTCGTTTCGTATTTTATTCATTGCACCATGGAAAAAGCCTCAGCGCCTGTGCACCGCAGATTTACCACAGAGGAAAAGTAGTTTTCTGTCAGTGTTTTTAGGAGTATGGGTGCTAATCACCCAGCGGAGGCTCTCTTTCCCACTCACTCGCTCAATTAACCGCGTGGAAGCACAAGGTCCTCAAGCAATTACGTCAAACACGCCCAGCAGATGTTGATTATCGTCCTTGCGAGGGCTGAGCTGCACTTGGATCCCATCAGCCACCTCTGGGCCTTCAGTTGGACTCACATGTGAGGCTAATTGCACTGGTCATATTCACCCTCTATTAAAGGCCAGCTTGAAGCCCCAGAGCCAGCAGTTGACAGCTGGAATGGATATTTCATTTAGCACCAGTGCTGGTGAATTGATTAACAGAAAAATTTATATATGAAGAGCATAAAGATGGTTATATCTCATGATTACAGGTTTTAGGGTTTGTAATATGATCTGCTAAACTCCAGAACACAATTTGAGGTGAATCATGAAGTTTCAAAATGAATAATGAACATGAATTGGTGCTTTCCCCTACATAAAAACCATAATTACAAACATTAATAATAGCAAAAAATTTTGTAAATGAGACCTTTCCTCTAATTATACTGACTGATAAGATTCTACAAAACAAAAACTCATCACTGCTGATGGATGTGTGAGCTTTTTTCACACAACTGTTAGCATGCCATCATGATAAACAGTGGTTCACATTGCTTGCTTCTTCTCCTTCGCTAAATTGTCCAGAATGTGGATTTTCCCATCAAACCGCTCTATTTATGGCTCAGGGTTAGGAGAAACGGAGCGTCTTTAAGTTTGAAAAATGAAGTTTCTGCAGAGTTGGCTCAGTTTAACTGAGTTTGAGGGATTGGATCTTACTTTAATACAATTTAGACTGAAAATAAAACAGTACATGTACAACACCCATGTACATACTTCTTTCAGTATTTGTAGATTTTGCCTTTGGATCATTGTATACATGGTAAAGATCAGCTCTTTGGGGAACCACAGCGGTTCTTACAGAATAATCCACACCAGATGTACTCCAGTGCTGCCAGAGCCTCGGGGAGAGGAGGCGGGGGGATCAGGCCACGGGAGCTGTGGGAGAGGAAGCCGTCTGCTGAGCTGAACCACTGGGCGTTTACCCAGAGATGTTAACACAGTCAATAACTGTCAAGCAGACTAATTATTTGCTCAGAGTTTCCTCCTGTGTTTCAGCCAATGGAGTCATTATTGATGAATGTTTGCCAGTTGAAATCCTGAACATATCTGACATTATTCACATTATATTCAACCAAATAGATGACTTGTAAACAACTGGATCTCCAGAGGTGCTGACCACTTACACACTTCCACATGCAAGACTGCAATGCTGACGCTAGCAGGCGCTGTTTACCACTTTTCTTTTAATATTTAAAGAGCGCTCGTAGGCGTCAGTGTTTAAAGCTGAAAAATCATTTGTGGTAGAAGAGTCAAACAAGTTCCTTCCAAAAAATGAAAAAAGGTCAAAACTACCAGTCAACAATTTAAAGCTGAAAACGTTTAAAAAAAATAGGAGGACAAATACTTTAAAGTTTAATCTTTACTTACAAATTTAAGTTTACTTTCACGCACTGTGTTCACCAAAGCTCAGTTGTTTTAATATATTGGTTTACAGCTTTGATTATGTCTGTTGATACAGTCAAATTAAAGAACCCAATCACACAACGAATGACCTCCAGTTAAGGTTTTCTGCTCAAGCAATCATCTGGAGAGTTAGATGTTGATGTGCAAAACAACAGTTGCAATCATTAATCAAAGGATTTATTGTTCTTCCCCCAATTGTTCGTTATTGCACGCGCGCGCGCACACACACACACGCTCAGTGCCTTTATGGAGCGTCTGCGCTGCTCCCCTGCTCCTGCGTCAAGACACGCTCTCCATCTGTGTGCGCGGTGCGGATTAGAAGCTTATTATCCTCTTATCTCTAAATGGCCCCACGTTCCTGCACTCGCTTGTCCATCTCGTTGCTTGTCTGTCGCTTACCGGGGCGTCACACAAAGACACCAGATCCGCGCGTAAAAATGACGGTGCCCACCACTCAGGTGTTGTAGCCGCGCGTCGCCGGGACGCCCCTTTCCACCGATCGCCTGCACGCCTGTCGGAGCACGCTGCGTGGACGTCTGTCCGTCCGTCCAACCCGCTGATCTTTTGCAGACTGTAATCTTCTCAGTATCAAAGCGTAGCTGCCCTCTCCTCTGGGACAGTCTTCGTCTGCGTTTGGATGGCGTTTGCGTTACAGTTTGGATGAAAACAAAGACCAGAGGAAGGGAATCCACAGCTTCCGACGCGCTTAAATGTGTCATACAATGAACATTTAACCGGGTTAAACTTTCGACCTCCAGGAAAACATGGAACCTACTTGGAAAGGAAGGAGCCTTTTGTACTTGCTGCTCCTCTCAGTATGTGCAGCCCCAGTTTGCTTTTCTGCGAGAAGATCAAATGTTCGGAGATCTGGTGAGTTCACCCTCTGACCTTTACACACCAAATTAATAATAATAATAATAATAATAATAATAATAATAATAATAATAATAATAATAATAATAACAACGAAAAAACTATAAAATAATGATTGCTGAAGTATTTTGGAATTAAGAATGTTTATTTTCCATTTGTAATTTTGCGATTTGATTTTGCTATCAGCAGTGTAACCTGCTGTTTAAGGTGATAAATGTGATGGAATTTATGAATAATTGTCATTTTCTGCGACAAAAGCTGCTGAGCAACATGTGTGATGACACTTAGTCTGAATAACAGGTGCATAAACCTACAACCTTTTTAAGAACTGTAATTTTTCAATAAACGAAACATAAATAAGTGATCATCTGTTTTAATTTTGCTCCTTTTGAAAGATTTAAGAGTGAAATTTTTAGATCAAAGAGCTCTGAGCTTTTTCGGTTTTATGGAGAAGCCCTGGATGTTGGTTTGTTTCTTCTCATCTCCTCTCACCCGGAGTTTACCCACACCACTTTATCCCCCCCTTCACTCGTTTTTCCTCTCTTTCCATCACTTCCCTTCTCCTTCGCTGTCAATCTCTGTCGACTGGTGTGTTGCCCCTCTCTCTCCCTCTGTCCCCTGACCCATAGGCCACATCAGGCTGACCCTTAGAGCTGTCTGCCAGCACAGGAAACATCACAGGGGGGCTCTGCCATCACGACTTCCAATGACATTCTAATTTTTTTGGGAGTCCGTTTGTATTAAGGTCTTCAAGATGTTGTTCCCAGAGTGTAGAGAATATCAGTGTGTCTCTGTGTCCCCATTTTAGCATCACTTTTGAATAACCATGTTGCTACTACGGAGTTGACGCCCCCCTGAGGTGGTCTTTGTCCTGGGTGGTGACAGCTTTATGGCTCTAATATGAACAAGATACTGAATTATTTAGCAAATTGTTGGAGTTTCATTTCTTACACTTACTCAGATGTCAGTGGGAATGCATGGAAATCGGTCATTTTAATGGACTCCATCAGTACGAGCTATATATTCTCTGGAGAAAGTAAAAATACCAGATGCATTTTTAATTCTCCTTCTGACTGTGGGACTCTGAACCACACTGAGGAGCAGCGCAGCCAACTGATGGTTGACTTTTAGTGTTTCTACGCCAGCTCTAGAATCATAAATATAGAGCATGAAACCTGACAGAATTCTGTTGACTTGAGGTGCACTTGAATTTGTTGTTGGTTTGATCCCAGCAGCCTCTGCTGCCTGCATGTCTAAGCGTCCTTGAACAAGCTAACGAACCCAACCGGGTCCTGAGGCGGCCTGCAAATCAGAAATTTTTCCTGACCATGAATGAGTGAAGGTAGATTTTTAGTGCTCTGAGTGGTCCAAGATGACTGGAGGTGGGATTTACAAACCTGTACACATTTACTACACTGACTGATTGTGACCTTTTGAAGGCTGAATGGTCTTTTTTTTCAATATCTCAGGTTGGAATTTGAATAAAGTTAGCTTTCATTGAGATTCAATTGAAAAAGATGAGAATACAAAGGCAAAAATTCCAGATTATGCAGGAAACCTGGCTCCAGCATAGACAAAAAGAGGAAGATCGAAGAAGTCCCTGCTCTAATTCTGAGATTTTGTGCCCTCGGGGAGATGGAGGAGGGAATTCAGCTGACATATCGAATCACTCGCTCCGATCTGAGGGGAGAAGGGGCTGGAGGTGGAGGGGGGGGATGCCGTGGACAGAGGAGAGGTCTGCACAGGAGGTGGGGGGGGGGGGGATCAAAGATCAGAGGTAAGAGGGGAAACGTGCTCCGTCTTCACCACTGCACCCAGAGCACTCTTAGGTCATCATCAGAGGTGTTGATGATCTCACTCCAACATCTGTATTTATCCTGTAAGAGGGTTCTCATGTGCTTGTAGGTCATTGGAAGCCCAGACGCAATCTCCTGAAGTGTCACTCAAGCCCTCAGAGAATATACCATCATAACACCTGCAGAGTCAGAAAACATTTTCATCTGTTCACCTCACTTTTTTCTCCATCTGATATCTGAACAACATGGCTGCCTGGAGGGGAGACGTGTAATTTCAGGCCTGGTCCAGTCTGAGTGCAGTCCCTCTGCTTTCATCAGTATGGACGAAGACCTCTCAGGAGCAGACTGTCTGACTTTCATCTCGAATAAAACGAGTGTGAAATGTTAAGTTCGGCCTGTTGTCAGATGAGGGGAAAATATTTCCGAAACCCACCAAACTCACCACCTGCATCTACCTGTCTCTCTTTTTCCTTTTGCATGATACAGATCGTCTGAGTCCTCCGTTAGACATCCAGCTGGAGATGATTAACTGCTCAGCCTTCAGCGTGCGATGGAAGATGCCCCGGCGACACGTCAGCACCATCACGGGGTACAAGGTAGTCATTTCATGTGTCACGGCTGATGACAGGTGAGGGCTCGAGTCCTCGCAGAGCAGGAAAAAGGAGACAAAATGTGAGGAAATCAACATTTAATTTAGAGTGTGCACCTGCTTGTTCCTTTCGAGAACAGGCATTAAGAAAAAAGGTTCTCCTTCTGGGAAAAAGCCTGTCTGGTGCATCAGACATTATATATATTTTCTTTTTTATGGACAGATGCCCATTTCATCTGCACACTCTCCTGCTCAGAATTTTGGAGTGCCGACCAGTCGAGTGGCCTTGATTACTAGCCTGATAGTTTGAGAGATCCACTGTTCCACCCACAGATTGGGTCCACTTTACCGAAGTGTCTCAGGCCTTTCATTGTGCGACTTTCATGATGCAGCATTTTAGCTTGGCGCTCTTTCCTTCTTGCCTGAGGCTGGTGAAATTAAGTATGTTTTATCCATCCTGTTTGTTCGTGTTCTACTACTTCAGTCTTCTCATGTGCTGGTTTTGAGTCATCCATTAACAAAATGGGATTCATTGTGAGTGTGTATGTGTGTGTGCGCGCGTGCGTGTCTGCGTGTGCCTTTGACCATATGTCTGCACTAAGAGGATTAGGTAGCTACCTAGTTGACTCACTTCAGAATGTATGTGCACTTGGCCCATTACTTAGGATCCTGGAACTCTTTTCCCCTCAGGTCGCCTTGTTTATTTTGATATTCTGGAACTCAACACACTTGTGCTTTTGCAAATAACACTGTGCCTTTCTGACCATGAACGTGGTGTTTCAGGTCTTCTACACCGAGGTGAGGAATGGTCGTCCACTGGGGGCGGCGTCTGCGATGGAGGTGCCCCTCAGTCTGGACATGTTGACCACTGTGAGTCGAGGCTCCGCACTGTCAATACAAAAACACTTTTTGTGTTTTTTTTTT
>BJFM01000220.1:166133-192904 GCA_016586285.1 Arothron firmamentum | reverse complement strand
CACACACACACACACACACACACACACACACACACACACACACACACACACACACACACTGGACATCAACACAAGTCTGAAGTCCCGGAAGATTAAAGGTCAGAAATGAAATTGCTGCCTCCTCTTGATCAAAGGGAATTCAAAGCCCACCAAGGGAATTCCACAAAAGAAAATAAGAATCTTTTTTTTTTAATTGAAAAAAAAGTATAAAAAAAACAGTCAGATGACACAAAGGAGCTGATAAGCTTCAAGTCATTTACTGCAGAAAACAGACATGAGTCAGTGTTGCTGCGTGTGGGGTCATTTTCCCCATAAAAGAGCTAAATCAAAAGGACAATTCTCTCCGAGGGGCCTCGTCTGAGAGGAGACACAAGGAGGTGGCAGAGATAAACCTCAATTCTTTTTTTTTTTTTTTTTTTTAACTCCAGGCACTCTGGGCTTTTTTTTTGTGTACGAAACCCCCAAGATTCTCAATGAAATGGATGTTTTTAAAAGAGAAAAAAACAACAATACGTATTATCAGGACAATGAGAAAACAAAGCACTTTATAAGCAGTTATTGTGTTAAAGAGGATATTTTACCCTTTGGGATTTTGAGCGTTATATTTATGTACTCCTGGCTCTTACTTTCAGGGAATTTGATGGTGAATGGCACACAATCAAAAATAAACAGAAAAAGGAACAGAAAAATTAAAAAAAACACAGGCTAGCACACTTTTATTTATGAGCAGTGTTGCTAAAAACGCAGCACCAGAAAAGAAGCACCAAATCAGATCCGTCCTCTGTCTTTCACAGGCCTGAAATGGACACAGAGTGGACGTACATTCGCGAGCCCATTGAGACCAACTCCATGGTCCTGAAGGGGTTGTTACCGGAAACCGAGTACCAGTTTGTTGTCAGGGCGGTCAATGCACACGGCGCTAGCCCGCCCAGCCACATCAACAACCCTGTGCGCACTCTTGGTAAGGCCCCGCCGCTGACCTCCATGCTGCCGGTCTGTGATGAGACGGCTCGCCCCTCGTTAGCCGACCGCATTTCAAAACAAAGTCCGCTCCTGTTTGGTTTCAATGATTCCCACGCTTGGAACTGCACAAGCTCTGCTTGTTTTTTTGCATCGCCAGGGTTGACATTACATTTACCGTCTTCCTGTTACTGTGGAGACACTCTTCTGGGGGCAGATTGGAAAAATCTTCAGCGGTATTCCTTTCTGTCTTGTACTTGAGCAGCAAGATTATGAGTACATCTGAAACAGCCTGAAGTTGGATGCTGCATGAGTGCTTGAATGTAGGACAACAGCCAGCGTGTCAGTGTTTCCTGTCAGCAAAGCCTCAGACACAGAGCAACACACTCATTCACATTATTATATTTGATACTGGGGGTGGAACTGATTGGTATTAAAACTCTCTCTCTTTCTCTCTCTCTCTCTCTCTCTCTCTCTCACACACACACACACACGCACACACACACACGCACACACACACACACACACACACTCTCCTGTGTGTACAAACACAGACAGTAATGTTTTAATGGATTGCGGGCTGCGACATGTGCGACTGGATCTTTTCATCTATCAGGCTGGAAGAGGCTGATTGTAGATCTGTTAAAAGCAATCATGTCGCCTCCCCAGAGCTTTTGCTTTTTGTGCCACGTTAGTCATCAAACTGCTCAGACCGACATCCTGTCGAGCTGCTTAAACAGAGAAAGAGAGCGAGAAGGAGGCAGGGGCACAGACGGGCAGAGAGGCAGAGATAGAGAACAGTCGTTTCTTTGCGCGGGATAAAAGCGGGTTACATTCGAGTCTCATCAGACAGGATTAAGGACGGGATGCCAGACCCCTTCTCTGCCCGTCCACACCCCCGATGGATGCACACGCACAATGCACCGCTGCGGGGGTGGACTCCAGTAAATGACATACTTTTGTTGTTGCTCTCTCTTGACTTGGATTGTTACACAACAGAAGATTAGTTGGCTAAGAGCTTTTGTGCCCCCCGCCCCAACACACCCCACCCCAGCAGCACGTAGATTTAATGTTATTAGGCCGCACTAATTGGTGAGTTTAATCTTTCTATCAGGGTTTAATCATTCGTTTTCTTCTGCTTTGTATGGTGAATTTAGACATTCTGATTCCACAGATGTAGAAGAGAAAGGACATAACAAGGATGAAGATGTTGTGTAACACAGACGTGACGCATATGGAGACAAGCGCCAGCGCGGAGAAAGTAGAGCCCGTATTTACTGTGAACAGTCATCTGTGCCCAGCGTGTCTCTGGGCCTTTTCTGACCCAGAGGAAGGTTTCCCACTCATTCCTATTGTGGAGCAGACAAGTTAGCACCTTTTAGGCACAAACTTTTCTGGTGTTTTTATGGTCATCGTCTTGGTGGAAGATCTTTGGCCCAGGCCGAGCTCCTGAGGGCTGTGGATGGTTTCTTCCAAACATGTTTAAAATTAAGGCCAAGAGTTCAGCGTTGGTTCCATCAGGTCACAGAACCTTGCTTTGTACAGTGGGAGAGTCCTTTAGGTGCGTCATGGACTTTTCCTGAGGAGCAGCTTCTGTCTGGATCGGTGCTGCAGTGATGATTGACTGGTGATGAAGTGTACAGATTGCGCAGATCATTTTAATCAAATGATCAGCTTCTAAATTTCAAGTACCGGTAGATTAACTGTGTTTTTACTCACTGAGGGCTGTCTTAGTGATTGAAAGCCATGCACATATTTGATTGTTTTTCATTTCATTTTGTCTTTCCCTGAATTCTATCAGTGTCGGTAGATTTTTTTTTTTTTTTTTGTGCCCACTGGAGGCTGTAAGTTCTAATTGAAAAGCACTCAGGGCTCTTTGTGCTTTCATACTGTTCACCAAAGGCCGTCGCGACTCACTGTCTCCTCACATTTTATTCTGCAAGAAAGGATTGGCTGCAGAAAGCTGATTAGCATGCTAATTGCAGTTCAACAATCTGCTCTATAGCGTGTAGAATTGTCGTCCGGAGAAATGATCGCAGAAATGTCATAACAGCGGTTAGTTCAGGCCCTGGAGTCACAAGAAAATAAACCACTAAATTTAGACCCAACTCTGTTTCACTTTCAGCCATCTGGTTTTGTACACCGGAAAATAAAAAAATGCTATATAATTCTATGCCATTTGTGCACCTTGTATTGAACAAAGCTTTTATAATTTTTTTCATGGATTTCCCAAACAGCTACGTCCGATGGTGGCAGCGGTGATTACGGGGGCTACATCACCGACCCCAGGAGCAAAGATGACGACGGCTTCGACGTCGACGACTCTGATTATGATATTTTCATCGAAGAGGTGGGTTTTTAAGACATCGCAGAATGACTCTTCCATCAAATACAAGGAGAGCCTCTTTGCCTACGGTCATTTTTTCCCCACCCTTCCCAGCTGAAGCCGTTCCCAGGCATCAATCCGCCCAACAGGAAGTCTCAGCTGCGCTCGCACCCCGGTTCGCCGTCTGGTCAGAACGTGGTCTATCGTATGAACACCATCCCTCCTCCCAACGGGACCGCACCGCCGGCCTCGTCCACTGGTTCCTCCCTCCTCACAGTCTTCACAGATCTGATCCTTCCCGCCACCGTCGCTCCTCTTACCACCTCCAGGTATAAGTGCGCTTTAAGTCTTTGAAAAGCCTTTCCAGGCCTTTCCCAACACAAAGGTAAAAAATGCTCCGATTCGAATTTTCTTAACCTTGAAACAGTTTTGGTCTTCTATCTGCTCTTTAATGGATAGCGAGTCCTCGATATTCCCCGTGCAACATAATTGCTTGATGAATATGGACATTACAGTGATGTTTTATAACTGGAAACTCGTGGAGATGTTCAACCGGAGATGACACACAGAAATCTGCTAAATCTGCCGGAGCGTAAATGCCTCAGCTATTCATTTGAGCCACTTGATTCAAAAGGGAAAAATTGATCTCTCTAAAGAAAAGGTGTAATTTTCAGCCCAGATGAATCCGCTCACTCTGATGCCTTAGTCGGGGTAATATTCATATTTTTCATCCCTCTAAATTCCCAGCACCACCTTTCCCAGCACCACCGCCACCACTACCCCCACCCCCACCACCCCGACCATGTCGCCCTGGAAAGGTGACGCGCCTCGAGTTTACGACCTGACCTGCGACGACACCGTCTGCCCACCTGACAGCTTCTGTCTAAGTGACTACGACGGCGGCGGCTCGCGCTGCCACTGCAACCTGGGATGGCGTGGAAACACCTGCTCCGAGGGTGGGAGACCAGTGGCTGCACACGTCTTACATTAGCCTTCGACACATCCAAACTATGGGACCTTGGAATCCCTGACATCATCTTTTGTCCATTTTCAGTGGTGCAGGTGAAGTTTCCCAGGTTCTATGGCTACTCTCACATGACCATTGAACCCTTGAAGAACTCTTACCAGACCTTTCAGATCTCTGTGGAGTTCAAGGTAGGCCTTTCCCATAGGCAAAGGAGGAAGAAGACTTTTTTTTTTTCCTTTAAAGTTTGTCTTCTGTACAGGCTGAAAACGAGGACGGCTTGTTGTTGTACTGCGGAGAGAACGAACACGGTCGTGGAGACTTCATCTCACTGGCTCTGGTGCGAGGGAAGCTGCACTACAGGTGAACCACATGGGTTTGATGGACAGGAGGGTAAAAAAGACGCTTAAACTAAACATACATTTGCAGGTTCAGTCTGTTGTTCTGTAGTCCTTATTCCAGCCTTTCAAAGCTAAAGCACATATAACTGAGCAACATTTCACCATGTGTTAAATTCTGAGGTCTTCTTTGGTTCTGAACTTTAAAGGGAAATTAGAAACATCTGACTTTTGGTCTCCTCATCCTTTAGGTTTAATTGCGGAACCGGGGCAGCTCAGATAGTCAGCGAGAGTCGCGTCGTCGTCGGTCAGTGGCACACGGTCACGATCTTCAGGGACGGAATGAGCGGCTGGCTGCGCATGGACAATGACACCCCGATATCCGGACGTTCACAGGTAACAAAAATGCTGTAGTCGAGCACTGCCTCTTTTATGAAGCAGTAAAGGATCAATTGGGTTGTGTTTCAGGGTCAGTACAGTAAGATCACTTTCCGATCACCGCTGTATGTGGGTGGGTCTCCCACCGTCTACTGGCTGGTGAGGGCAACAGGGACCAACCGCGGCTTCGTTGGCTGTATTCAGAGCCTAACCATCAACAACAGGCTCACAGACCTCCGACCCTGGCCTGTGGGCCGAGCTCTGAGTGGGGCCGATGTGGGTGAGGAGGCTCTCTTAGCCTAATACTTCTTAAAGTGATGGAAACATCCTGGAGATTTCAGAATTTCAGATTTACTTAAGTGTGAAAATGAACACACACACACACACACACACACACACACACACACACACAAACACACAGCTGTTGGTTCTTCTGCATGTGTGTTGTAAATCCTCCTTGTTTCCATGCCTCCCCGTGCAGGAGAGTGCAGTGACAGTGTGTGTGACCAGGTCTACTGTGCCAATGGTGGCATCTGCTTTCCGAATCGCGCTGACGGCTACATCTGCCTGTGCCCACTCGGGTTCAGAGGAGCTCTCTGTGAAGAGCGTGAGTCAATGACGTTTTCGCCTCTCTCTGCTTTACAACAGTGCTTTTTAAGCTGTTGACAGATGACAGAGAATGCGATGAGATTCACATTTTTATTGTCCGTTTTATTCCATCTCTCCAGGTTTCTCACTGTCCTCACCTCTCTTCAATGAGACAGTGTTTTCCTACGCCGTTGTCCCGTGGCCTCAGTCTTCTCAGAGCTATCTGTCCTTTATGGAGTTTGAGGTAACGTTCCGTCCATCGTTGCCAGATGGGACGCTGCTTTACAGCGACGACGCAGGCAGTGGAGATTTCCTGGCTATCAATCTTGTGGACAGATACATAGAGTTCAGATTCGACTGTGGCTCTGGAGGAGCGACAATCAGGTTCCAGATAAATAAATTCACTTTATTTTCTGTCTCCTTCACAAGTGCAGAGGATATTCTTAAGAGGTGGCTTGTGTTGTTTCTGTGCTGCAGGAGTGTAGAGCAGATCAGCATGGATGCCTGGCATGAACTGAGGGTTTCACGCACGGCTAAGAGTGGTATCCTGCAGGTGGACAGCCAGAGGCCAGTGGAAGGCATCGCAGAGGTATTTTTGAAGCGATTGAGTGTCGCTGCTCATCAGCGACATCTGGTGGAACCTGATTTAAATTCGTCACTATGTTCTAGAATAGTTTCTCTTGACTTACTTTCAATATTTCTGTGCTCTGGAGCAGTGTACAAGACGTCTTAAATTAATGGTTATTATCTCTGCTCACCCACCCAAACTTTTTGCTTATCAAAAGTGATTTTTTTTTTCTGCTCAGGGTGCTTTCACTCAGATCAAATGCAGTTCGCCTCTGTACATTGGTGGAGTACCAGAATATAACAAAACCAAGAGGATGGCCGGAGTGGAAAAACCCTTTACTGGAATTATTCAGAAGGTATTATTAATCCCACTGAGCTCAGTGGTCAGATGAAATGGTCACAAATTTTCACATCAGCCTCTCAGCCATCTCAACCTCCACCTCCTTTCATTTCACCTCCCTAGCTGATACTCAATGATCGCACCATCCCAATTACAGTTGGTTCCGCGGGTGGAATCAACGTCGCAAATTCGGTGCACCCATGTGTGGAAAGCCCATGTGCTAATGGAGGAACCTGCAGGCCAAAGTGGGATAGTTACGAATGTGACTGCCCACTAGGGTATGATGGGAAACACTGCCAGAAAGGTCAGTTGCAGATGTTGTTTTGAGCTGCTGAAGCTCATAGCCATGATGCTGTCTTTAAACACGTGTGCTAACACCTATAAGGATTTCTGGGTGTTTTCTTCCGTTTTCTCTTCTCTTACCCCATCCAGTTATGAAGCTGTCAGACTAATCATAATTAATTGGATTGAACGGATCCATATTTCTTTCAGTAGCATCTTTGTTCTTTCAAATATTAATAGATGTGATATTTGAAATAACATCATGTATTGGACAAACTAATCCCTTAAGTTTATTGATGTCTTCTCTATTTTTAATGCTTCCATTGAACAGAATGTGGCAACTATTGTTTAAACAGTAAGATTTCCTCTATATATTCAAAACCTATGGTCACCTGTGCACAATATGAATCCTTAATCTGTTCCCTTCACTTCACTCTGAATTTTGGTCACCAGCCAGCGTGTAGACGCTTGATGATGCTGCCCCCTTGTGACAAAGCGAAGTAAACGCAATCTGTTCTCTTGGCAGCTGTGACTGAAGCCATTGAGATCCCGCAATTCATTGGCCGAAGTTACCTGACCTATGACAGCAGAGACATTCTGAAACGGTAGATTATCTTTTTTTTACTCATTTCCATTGAGATTGTTTGTTGATCCAAGGGAAGATCATTATCTTGATTGCACCGTCATTTGTTTGGATTTTTTTGGTATTTTCCTCAGGGTGTCTGGCTCAAGGACAAACCTTTTTATGCGTTTCAAAAGCACAGCCAAGAGTGGCTTGTTGCTATGGCGAGGAGGCAGTCCAATGAGAACCAACGGTGACTTCCTCTCTATGGGGCTTCAGGACGGTGCACTGATCTTCAGGTTAGGGTTAGGGTTACACGCAAAGCTAAAGGTAAGGGGTGGACAAGCACCCAGCAGTGGCAGAAAAGATGGAATTACTGCAGGATGAGTTTGGCCTTGAAAATAAGGTTTATCAGGGAACTATTGTACAAAAATGAAATATTTTGTCACTTTTGTTGTTTCAGCTATAACCTGGGCAGCGGCACCGCTAATATTGCTGTCAACGGGACCTTTAATGATGGGAAGTGGCACAGAGTCAAAGCTGTGAGGTAAGCTTAAAAAACAAAAACAAAAAAACAAACAAAGAAAAAAAAAGAACATTTGCTGCCCATTTGGACTCTACATAAATATAAAGACCTACCTAGCATTGCTTTGAGGAGATTGCAGTCCATTCAGCGAGCACTCAAGTTCTAAACAGGAGTCCATTTATCTCCTCAGGGATGGGCAATCAGGGAAGTTGACAGTGGATGACTACGGAGCAAAAACCGGCAGGTCACCTGGAAAGATGCGACAACTCAATATCAACGGACCCTTATATGTTGGTTTGTGATCTTCACTTCTATTCCAAAGTATTGTTATATCCTCATCCTCATCATTTACACATGCCTACTTCAAGTAAATATCTTGGGGAATTTTAAATCCTTATATATATAATATATAATGACGCAGCAGTCTGGTTCAAAGTGTGCAGGCTGGAGGTGGATGAGCTCACAACAGTCTGTGTTTGTGTCCCTGAAGGCGGCATGAAGGAAATCTCCCTGCACACCAACAGGCAGTACAGCGGAGGCCTGGTGGGTTGCGTGTCCCACTTCACGCTCTCCACCGACTACCACTTAGCTCTGGTGGAGGACGCCGCTGACGGCAAAAACATCAACACTTGCTCCAACTAGAGAACGACCTCGGTCAATCCTCAGCTGGGGTGAAGTGTCGGACCTGCTGATACGATCAAACGGCACCAAAGGACCTGGACCTAACAGGAAAACAGGGTTTTTTGGTGTTAACAATCAGGGCTGACAGGGTTGACGTCGGGAAAACTAAAAAGCACAAATACTGACAGAAGCAAAGCAGCTTAGTGCCGTTGTGAAGGACATTTCTCTTCATGGAGATGATTCCAATCCTGTTTGTATTTAGCTTTTTTTTTTCTACTGTAAATCCTCCTTTGACTGCTGGAAGAACGGAGTGATCCGAGGGACGAAGAGTCGTCACAGAGTTTCCTGAACTTGACCTAGACAGACTGACAGAGATCTTTGTAGAAGATTTTTCTTTCTTTGGCCTAGAGGATGTCTGTTGTTGCTGTTGTGGCATTTGTGGTGTATTTTCAGTCTGTAGGCTACATTTCATTTTTTAACATCAGATTGATGTCAATTTTTTTTTTATATATATAAAGGTTGTTAGTTTTCATAAAGTTCAGATGCACAAAATGCTTTCTTCTTTTTAGATTACATTGTCTCTTTTCTTTTTCTGGTGAACTTTCAGATAGTCACATGAGCGTCTGCTGCTGTCACGGAGGTCAGGAATCCTGGAAAACGTCGCGCATGACGGCGTTTTGCATCACTTGACTCAAACCGCATTTCTTTTTTCCCCCCTCATGCCAGAATCACAGAGGCTTTTCCATTTTTTACAACAAAATTTAATCTCAAAGCTCCATCTCTACTGGATGTTGTTAAATGTTGTGCTTTCAGCGAGTTGAGAGCACGACTGTTGTTTTTAAATGCTAATCTATTCGCATATGCTCCATCCATTGGTCTGAAGACAAAAAAACCTTACTGAGGTGAATTCAAAGGTGAGCAGATGGATTGTTCACCTGCTGTGACTCTGATTCCGTTGAGTTGTAATAAACACATCATTTTCAGCAGCAGCACAACATGTCACCATCGCCTGCAAATCCATTTAAAACATTAACTTTTTAAATCGAGAGGGCATTTTCTGAAAGTAATGATTATAAAACAGGATGTTTCAATGGGAGCGACCATGGCTGAGTGTGCACACACCACGACTCCTGCTCAAGCCTTAACATTGTGATGACAATGAAACACAAACGCATGCATTTGTAATTAACACTCAGTGAAGCTGAGACACTGCTGACATGCTAATACATTTTCATGCTGATTAAACACCTTGTTACCTTGTTTTGTTTTGTTTTTTTTTAACAATCTTCTGATGAAAAATATGAAATCAATTGCAGACAATCTCATGGCGGCACATAATGCTGACCCCAGGCTCTTTTCTGGATGGAGCCAAAAAAGCTTTCACATCAGATTTAAAGCCGAATTAAGGACAAATTTGCATCTTGTCCCTGGTCTTGTTAGGTTGTTTTCCTTTTTTATGTTCCTGCTGTTGTTTTTAGGCTGGGCGGCGCCAACCTACTTTCACCTCCCACTCGCAAATCCACACACCTGCAGCTCATTCAAGGCCAATCTACTCCACCTCCTAGCAGCTTTAAAAGCTGCTTCATTCATCCATCTGCTGTTTGCCCTACTGTTGTAAACCTCCATGTGGAGACTTAGGCTCCTTCAGACCAGTCACCTCCCTCTCAGGCCTGCATGTTTGTTATCATCTCCTGGATAATTTGGATACTAAGCTTTGCCTCTGCAGTTCATCCTCTCAGCCTGATAAGATAAGTTGCCTTCAGCCTTTTGTCTTATGTGAACTCCATGAATGGGTGTGTGGGTGTGTGTCTCTCATCTACTAACAGATGGGTTTACAAAATACATGCACAAGATTTTGAGTTAACATAGAACAGACTGTTTCCTAGATTGATGCTGTTCTGAATAGCTGCACATTATAATAGAAGTCCCTCCTAGAAATTGTGTATATCATCGTTTTAAAATCCTTTCTGCTAATTGAGAATAAATAGCTTTGTTTTTTATTACACATAGAAAATAAGGTTTATTTTAGAGCAGAACACTCTCCAGATGGTCCAGAATTATGTAACAGTGACGTATAGATTGTTGGGTAGTAAACTGCGGCAGCACAATAAATATTCAAAATATGAAAATGAAGAACACGGAACTATGGGAAATGAATAATGAATAAACACAACTGAATGCTACCAATCTGGTATAGAGAGATGTTTTAACTCATGGATAAATGATGAAAGAGTGAAGCTCATCTTCAGAGAGACGGGTGGAGTGATGCAGGTGAAGGAGAACATGTTCCTTGCTGATGTCCCACCAAGCTTTGTCCTCTTAGTGTCAAGTTCACACTGGTTGTTCTTTAACAGGCAAAATCAATAATGCACACAGGCACCAGAGAGGAAGTGCTAAAAAGAGAAAACCATGGAGAAACCCATCAATAAATGAATATTAACATGTAATGTATCATCATCTTAGCTGAGCTAATGCTGTGTAACGGGTCATGGCTCAAAAAAGAGCCATGACCCATTTTTTGAGCCATTTTATTCTGCTGTATGTATGTATGTATGTATGTATGTATGTGTGTATATATATATATATATATATATATATAATTTTTTTTTTTTTTTTATTTTTTTTTTAGAAATGTAAGATTAAACAAGGACTCAGAGATACAATCAACTGTTTTTATGGCACATAAGAAATACTTTAATCCTTCTTGTCTGAAGATTACAAATGTGCACATACAAAGCAGAGGGATTTTCTGTGCTGAAAACCTTTTCTCATCTCAAGTGCTTTGTCAGAGAGTTGGAAGTGTTTTTTTTATTATTCCTAAAGCATAAAGGAAGGACTTGAACAGCAAGCTGTTGTCTAAAATCAGGCTCATGTTCAAGTTCTTGTGTACCCTATGAGGTGTGTTGTGTCTGCTGTCAGGCCGCCATGTCTGCCAGATAGCACATCTATGTTTCCAGGAGCTGGAGGCCTGAAAGCGGAAGAACGGCTCTGGACATTTGCGATCTTGTACCTGTCCTGACGATGTCAAAACCCATTTCGGGCTGAGACGGTGATGCGCACCAGCTCTTTTCATATTCCACCTTGGCTGTCATGTTTCAGCGGTGTTCCACTCGCCCTTATGCGGCTGTGATGCACAGGAAGAGACAGACTTCGCTGGTCACATGTCCTCTCAGTAATTCACTGCCTGTGTCACCACAACCAGCACCCCTGTCTCCTAGTCAGGCTGTTTGTCAACCCTGGGCTCTGGTAGCAAATCTGAAGCTCTCATAAGCTAAAATCAGACAGACTTGACATCAACAGTTAGTAGATGGTGCAGTTTTACAGCAGTGTTTCTTGGAAGCACAGCTAAACTCAGTGTTTAACTGTTTTCTAACTCCATGCCATCACATTCTGAAGCATTAACGGTTGAGTTAGACAGATTAGGATCTCTGTTCTGCCCTCAGATGAATACATATACTGTGAAGTGTTTCACAACAGGCTTCACAAAAACCCCACATTTCACAGTGAGAAGAGTGATTTTCGATGGTTGTGTGACTCGGTCATATCTGTGAAAAGACCATCCCTCGGCTCAGTTCTGTGATCGTTTCTTATTGACTTGGACGTTATGGAGCTGCTGTTTGCTTTCCTTATCGTCCAAGTGCTTTGTTCCGTTGGGGGGTATCCCAGTGGTGCGCCCACCGGTGCCTGTGAGGACATGCTGCCTCGCCACACTGGCGTGACGCCCCAGACTTCGCCAGCGCCCTACAGTCTCCTCACCAATGCAAGGACCTTCCAGCCGGGAAAAGCCATCACAGGTACCACGTCTACGACTGCATCCACCCCTCTGTTTGGTTCTGCCCTAGAAGGGCAGATGCTCTTCTAAAAATGTAGCTACTTAAAAAAAAAAAAAAAAAAAAAAAAAAATTCAATTTCTGCATTTATTGTATTTTATTTAGGATACAAGTAATTGTCCACTTTTGTGCATCTGTTTTCAGTCTGAATCAATGCTATGGGTACTTGCTATTGTTATAACATACAGTAATTGCACATTGCGCTGTCATGCAGTGACGCTCGCTGGACCTGAGTATAGGGGCGTTCTGCTGGAGGCTCGGACAGCCGGCAGCGCCGGCGCTCTCGGGAGCTGGCGCCTCCCTCCACCCAATACTAAATTCCTTCAGGTGAGGCCAGAAAAGTGAGATATATGAATGATTGGATCAGTTTCGTGTTGAAATAGGTGCACTTTTTGATGGTCATGGGTTTCCTGGTTATTTATCGGTAGTGCTCAGGAAACCCACAAGGTGCTGTCACCCATTCCAACACCAACCTAAAGGGCAACACCACGGTGTACAGCTGGATGCCGCCCAACTCCACCAAACCAATCTTCTTCAAGTAATTTTCACCATCTTCTGTTGTTTTACATATTTGGCTGGTAAACAGGAGCTCTAGCTGTCCTCTTTGTTGCTTCAGGGCCACCGTGGCGCAGCAGCGCGCCGTCTACTGGATTAATGTCAAATCTGACACGCTGCTCAGAGGTAGGTACAGCAGGGTCGCGACCCAAAAGTGAACAGAAGGACAAAATGTTCCTGACAGCTCTGAAACTTCTCCCCAGAGAAAGCAGGTCTCAGCCTGGCCACCGGTGCAAGTGCTGGAATGGCTAAAAAGAAGCCCCTACTGGTCCTCCTGGTGTGTTTCCTGATGTCAAATGTGCTCGAGTAAATTCTGAAAAATAAACCTTTCCTGTGGGCTGTTGGAGTGGACCTGCTATACATCACAAGATCTGCAGTTTGTTCGCTCAAAGTCTAAATGTAATAAAGTTTCATTATAACTGAAGATGATGTGTCATGAGACCTTATCCATGATTTTTAATGCGTTCTGTTTCATGTAATGTCACATGACGTTTCCTATACAAATGCAAGTGAAATGCAGGTAATCCATCACTCTTCATCTCAAACACATCATACTAATTGTCAGATTAAGAGAGGCAGGGAGAGAAAGAGAATCACTGATTGTCATTCCACTTATTAAAGAGCACAGTACTGTTTGACCTGATTTTTCCACGCGGTTAGCACTGATCTAGATTCCTGGTACGGTCCATCGGAAACTCGAGCAAAGTAAAGAAGCTTAGTGCATGGATTCCATATGAGCGCTATCATAACTTTCATTTCCTGCTCAGCACCCCCTGCCCCACATGCTTCCGCACCTCGTACCATCTGGCCAAAGACGTCCTCCTGCAGGGAAGACTGGAAAGATCAGATGAGAAAAACAATATTCGCCTCAATAATATTTGTTTATTTCCTCTGACTTCACAAGGGTTTTGATTTACAATGCCGGTATCATAAATGCAATCATCATTGAGTTCTGACATGAATCAGAATGGGTCCGGGCATTTTAGTCCTCAATTTGCAGATTTTCCCTGCTGCTGTCACCGTTCAGAGTTGACATATGAAAGTGAAGCTTTATGAAGCCACCTGACAATTATCCAACTCAGGCTTTGTGTTGAAGCTGATGGAGCTTCTTTGTGGAATCTAAAACCTATTCTCCGAAACATCAATTTCCATTGTTGAACTAGTGAGGCCACATCCGTGCTCGTACTGCTCGCGTCGCTCAATAATAATTAGTTTCCGTCACTGGGGGTGAAAAGCCGGTGGTATCCTTGTAAAGGCAACCCGAGCCCCGGACCGAAAACCCCAATGACACCAGCTGGTCCATATTGGCTTATTGACGCGTGGAAGCGGGACCTCTGATGCCCAGCTCATGCCCAATGCATTTAACAACACTGATGTATTTTCCATTGAAACAAGGTCAAATGTTCACAAGTATGAGCTCAAAAATGAGTGTTCTTCTTTCTAATTGCACTACTTTACGATCAGCCTCCTACATTGTACTATAGCATATCGTACACAATACATGTAGATGAGTTCTTGAATCATTTCTGTACTTTGACAGTAAATAAGTACAACACCCGTGTACACAAACACAGATATGCAAACATGTCTTATCATGCACACCATCGTAATCCAGACAGATCAAACAGAGTTGCACATTCAAGCACAGCGTGCAGATTAAGAGTACGCCTCACTCTGGGGCTTAGTTGACGTCCTCTGCATTCTTTAACCCCNNNNCCCCCCCCCCCCCCCCCCCCCCGTTCCCTTCATCTCTTCTCGCAAACACGCCAATACCATAAAAAGCAATGACCAGTGGATGTGGCACACTTCTGACCCCCACCCTCCCAGTAGACCTCACTCAGAGACTCATTATCATATCTGCCACATTAGATCATGATAAAATCGCTGCCGTTATCCGACATTATCGCAGACACCAATCAGCTCTGTGCATGAAGGGTCCTTGCGGATGATTTCTTTTCCATTGCTGCTATAAACCGTTTCAGGGTCGGTAAGTAAAACATATGCTGGGAAGTGAAAAAACTAGATTTCTTTTCATCTTCTTTTTTAATTGATATTGAAAATGACCTTCTACACCAGACCTGCATTCACAGCTTAAGCTGTTATTGATACGGGAGAAATGCGGGTTGTTTTGGATCACAGTACACATCTGTGATTAAGATTACTTTTCTGACTTCAGCAGTCTTTAACTGTTTGTTGCATGTTATCCGTGTGCAACATGCATGACTGCTCGCATGCAAGCAGGATTTCCAGACAATGGTGTGAGGTGGAAGCGATCTGTAGGAATGAACAAGATCAAACATACATAGATCACAGGAAATAGGTCAGAAAGTCTGCCGACATGGCTGCTAATGCTGCGAGTGTGTGTGTGTGAACATTATGTCTGTTATGTAAGAACCTGATAGTTGCTGTGTTAGAGCTCAGGGCTGGGCTGTATTACATGAAGTGGAGAGAGAGAGAAAGAGAGAGAGAGAGAGAGAGAGAGAGAGAGAAAGAGAGACTGACAAAGAGGGGAGGGTTTAGAGAGCAACACACAATGACATCGATGGGACAGAAGAGAGAGGGATAGAGAGAGAAGAGGTTAGGAGTCACTAGTTGGCAAGATAATCAGAGACAGGCCACTGATTCAGAGCTCAGTGCACAGCTGGTGTGACGGGTGAAGGCTGCAGGCTACGATCGTGCACGGACACCAGCAGGGTGCAATTTTATCAACTGGAGAATCTGGAGAGTAACTTACAGGACCTGGGAAGGGGACAAGGACACTTTAACCTGCAGACCCTTTAACCTCATAGGAGATGCTGCCACTGTAAATACTTTGAGGACACCTGGGCAAGGAAGTAAAAGCTTTTTTATGTTCTTTATTTTATTGCTGTTATTGTTCTGAGTCATGTTACACAACAGTTTAGCAATGTTTATCGTTTCTTCAAATCTTGTCAGGCTCTCCAAAGGTGAACATTGCTTGGACCTTCATAGTTGGCTCTTTTCCTCTTCTCCCACCACTGAATGCGGCTGCTCAAGTGAATTGTGATAATAATAAGGCTCGACTGTAGGACCATCCAGAGAAGAAAACTCCACCTTTTCCCTTTTATGTCCTGTGCAAAAGTTTCAACAATGGAGACCGGACATCAGCAGGACAAAGCGGATTACGCTCTGGTCCATCCTCACAGATCAGCAGCCTTGACCAAGTGTCCGAATCATGTGGTCTACTGAAAGCATGGAGCCGAAGGATACACACATCCCGAGCAGCTTCATCAGCAAGGTGGATGTGCCTGACCACGCCCACTACATCATCGCCTTTTTTGTGTTTGTTATTGGGATTCTGGGCATAACTGGAAATGTATTGGTCATATTTGCCTTTTACAGGTGAGTTTATACAAGTGCTTTGTTTTTATTCCTGGTTTCTACTTTACTGCAGCTCCTTTCATTTTATCTGGGTTCTTCATTTAATCAGAGACCTAGAGAGATGAAGTTATGATACCAGGTCTCACGCAGCTCCTCTGCGGGTTGTGGCTGGTTTTGAGTTCTGTTTTTTGGGACAGGGAAGCCTCTCAATTTATGCTGACAGATTTGCGCTGGCTTTAGTTCAATCCAGAGCGAGTCACAGTGATGGTCATGTTTTTTAATTCTGTAGCAGATCAAATGGGGTTTATAAAAAGCCAGTGATTACCATTAAAATAATCCTTGCAGCACAGTGCGTTTGCCAAAATATTATCTTTCTTCCAAACAGGGAAAAATAACAATGATTATAGCTAGAATATTATTGTTCATGTGACATATTTTGCGTAGGCAAAGTCCTAACCTGAAACATTTAAAACAAATAAGTTATAAGCACATTATAAGTAGTGGAAATGCACAAATACACAATGTTGAAATGGAAGTGATGTCTAATATTGTGTGTGATATATGACAAAAAATGGGTCAGATGTGCATGCGCATGTAAGTGTGTGTGTGTGTGTGTGTGTGTGTGTGTGTGTGTGTGTGTGTGTGTGTGTGTGTGTGTGTGTGTGTGTGTGTGAGTGAGAGAGAGAGAGAGAGAGAGAGAGGGGGGGGGGGTCGGGGTGGGGGGGAGGTTGTCAGACGCTTTAGAAGTTTTTCCAGGAATTGTAAATGCTTTAGTTAACACAACATAAGACACCTTACTGGGAACTTAAGGTGCATCAGCACTTAATTCAGGAAATCAACGGTTTGATCAATAAAGGCCTGTGGAGATGGACAGTGGGTCAATACTCAGCCTAATCATGCTGATGTGAGTGCTGCTTTACTAGGGTTGACTAGTACAGCTGCTGGCAACATGCTGTGTGTAATTAATAACAAACCATAAAAGTGTCACTAAATCTGAACAATTGTCACAGTTGTCAAATAAGCTGAAAATTGGTTTATATTTTCACAGGAATGCATTCGTAGAATGTGCTTGATTATTGTTATTATTTACTGTCTTGGCGACTGCTTTCCTCGTGTGTCTGTAGCAATAAGAAGTTACGCAGTCTGCCCAACTACTTCATCGTGAACCTGGCAGTCAGTGACTTCCTCATGGCGTCCACACAGTCGCCAATCTTCTTCATCAACTGTCTCTACAAGGAATGGGTGTTTGGAGAGATGGGTAACACTTTTCTATTCTGACTGACAGCCATCCCGCTGTTGCTCCTTACTCAGGTTGTGGTTTGTTTCCTAGGCTGTAAGATGTATGCCTTCTGTGGCGCCCTGTTTGGCATCGCCTCCATGATCAACCTGCTGGCCATCTCCGTCGACCGTTACATGGTGATCACCAAGCCCCTGCAGACCATCCGCTGGAGCTCCAAGCGAAGGACCGCTCTGACCATCCTCATGGTTTGGCTCTACTCGTTGGCCTGGAGTCTGGCTCCTTTAGTTGGCTGGAGTGAGTTCTGCCTTTATGTCTTCTTATATCTCAGTAACATTGTATCTGTCGTGTGAGAGTTAACAGCATCAGATACATAATTTGTGATTACTGTAATCCATCCCTGTCACCAGATGTTACCCAGATGTTCACCTCTAATCTTAATCTGCAGATCCAAAGATGTCAGGGCTGCAGTGTACAGAACTGCTGGATGTTTTCTTTGATATCGTATTCCACTAATTTTTTATTTTTTATGTTCTCTGATCCCATTAGGCTCCTACATCCCCGAGGGCCTGATGACATCTTGCACGTGGGATTATGTCACATACACGCCGGCCAATAGGAGCTACACGATGATGCTGTGCTGCTTTGTTTTCTTCATTCCTCTGGGAATCATCCTCTACTGCTATCTCTTAATGTTTCTGGCCATACGTAAGACCAGCAGGTACCAGTGTAAATGAAGTTTTCAAAAATACCAATCAAGAAATACAAAAAAATTCAATTTTCACCATCACTGTATGTCTTTTTGCATACATGAATGATTTTAAGTAGTTTAATAAGGCAGATTTTGTACTTGAGGGCAGTAAACTGGTGGTATTTATCCTTGTTTCCTTGAGGATCACCACAATCAGCAGAATTTAAGGACATGCAACAAAGAAGATGCTTTATCGGTCGCACATACAGTTGCACAATGACATTCCACCCTTGCGGTGAATCCACCCCTGATGTGCGGTGTCTGGGGGCCAGATTCAGACCCTGAGTCAGTGCCTCGGTCAAAGGGTCCGGCTGTCCACTGAGCCAGCCTGTTGTCACCGCTTTGGCACTTCAACTACTGAATTTGAGGGGGCTCCTTCAGCTGCCCTGACAAATCTAATTAGTTCTTTATTGCCTGCAACTGGCTGGTGTTGGGGATGTTACAGTGAGATGACAGACAGCTGAATCCTCCTGCCACACGAATTCTTCAAGACGGAAGCTTAGTCATCCAGCTAAAATGCACTTTCAGTGAATCACTGTCCTCTTTGTCCTCCTCCACCTTCAGGGAAGTGGAGCGTTTGGGCACTCAAGTGAGAAAATCCACGCTGATCCAGCAAAAGTCCATCAGGAGCGAGTGGAAGCTGGCAAAGATCGCCTTTGTGGTCATTGTTGTTTATGTCCTCTCCTGGTCACCGTATGCATGCGTCACACTCATTTCCTGGGCCGGGTAAGACACAGTTCCAAACTTATGCCCATTGTATCATAATTAACACAACCCCTGATTCTGTTGTAGAAGTACAATAGAGTATATTGAAGCACGACTGTCAGGAGTCGCTAATTTTTTCCTTCTTGTATCCTGAAGCCAAGCAGTGAATGCATGAAGGAGATCTTCCACATTCTGCAGCCTGTTTCAGTGTCACAGCAGGCAAAAGACGTGCATGGACCTGCTACCGCTCTAATTTTATTATCACGTCTCAGTTGAAATTGGAGTGGGAAGAGCTCAAAGATGTAGTTGATGAGTTTCAATCACAGAATCACTCTGTAACTCTCTGCGACAATTAATCAAAACAAACTGATGTTGAGGGTTGGTTGACATTTCAGTCACGTCGATGGTTTGGCTTTATGCGAAGAAACTTGAGAAAGTTTGGGCACACATCCCAGCCATTTCATGGGCCCACGGGGAATGAAGCTAAGGCAAGAACAGCAACAATGGTTAAAAGACTAATATGGATGAGACATTTTAGGAAATACTATAAGAAGAGGTGGGATAGAGGCACTAGAGGCTTAGCATGCTTAAAATTGGGCCTTTCACCACTATTAAGTCCACAAAATCTAATATTCTGATTGGTGCAAGAGCAGAGGAGACAGAGGACGGGATTAGATGGAGAGAGTTGATTCGCTGTGACGACCCCTGACAGCTGACGGTAGAAGAGCTACAGTTAAGTGCTTTGGATTTGTTGAAACTCTTAAAGATGCAGGAGTGTGTTAGGAGAATGCAACAACCTTGGGCTGATGGGATGATACACAACCTTTCACAATAGGCAGGAACGATGGAGAGCAGCAATCAAGCAGAGGGTTTGAATTTCAAGACTGATTGAATATATGTAGTCCCAGGTGAGGCGCTGAGGTCGTGCTGTCACCTCACTGAATGTCTTATATAAGGCTGCATCAGCTGGAATGAGTGACATATAACAGGCAGAGAAGATAATGTATATGTACTCCATTCTATGTCCTTATCTTACCCACGCTTCCACATCTGCACCCGCTAGGACTCACAGTGAACTGGGGGTGTTGTTATGTAACTTTCCGTCTTTTTTATGTTCTTAACCAGAAATAAAGTTAACAAACATGCACAGCTGGATTTAACCTCAGATCAGCAGCAGCTGGCACATCCTGGCTAATCCTTGACCCATTATGCCCCTTCGCAATGTTATAAATAAAGGAAGAGAGCAGGAAAGTATAAAACATCAAATGTGGAATATTCTGATTCTTTCTTTCCTTCTTTTTTTAGTCACGCCAACATCCTGACACCATACTCCAAGGCTGTCCCAGCAATCATAGCAAAGGCCTCCACCATCTACAATCCCTTTATCTACGCCATTATACACAACAAATACAGGTAGGTTTGAAAATGACCATCACCAAGGTGTTTTTCTTTTCCCTCGTTTCTGACCGGAAGCCTCAGCATCCTCGTTTTGCCTCGTTAGGATGACGCTGGTGGAGAAGTTTGCCTGCCTGTGGTTTTTGTCTCCCACTGCTCGAAAGGAGTGCTTCTCCTCCTCCTCCATCAGCGAGTCCTCCTTCAGGGACTCCATCATCAGCAGGCAGTCAACGGTATCCAGGAGTCACTTTATAGCAGGTTCTACTGGAATGGTAATTTTTAAATCACATGTTCTCACTGTAAGCAGGTAGAGAAAATGGATGGACGGATCTTCTCACTGTAGCGCAAGCCTCACATACACAGGAAATTAAAGGCGCAGCGTGCGCAGCGTACGTTTAAAAAAATGGGTAGACACAAACCTCTAGGACAGCAAATACTGCTGGTGGAAAAAAGTTCTCAGTTTGTGCAATCTGTGAGATTGCCACTAGATGTCCTCAAATCCTATATAGTTGCCTAAGATTTAAATCCTAAATATTTAGATTGTCCTGCGGCCCCATAAGGGAAAAGCATTAGAAATTGTTCAGTTTTCTCACTGCAGGGATTGAAGGATGTAGAGCTGGAACCCTTGGGCAGGAGGTCAGGCGGCTCCTTCAGAAGAGCATTGTCATGCAGACATTCATACCGAAGCAGGTCCCACAAGAAACGACCCCAGCCTGAGATCACGACTGTGACCAAACAACAGGTAAGAAGAGACTGTATGTGTGTGCGTGTGTGTGTGTGTGTATGTGGGTGCGTGTGTATGGAGGGGTTTTTGTGTGTAAACACTAATGTGTCTGTGTTTGCAAATCAGCTTTTCCTCCTCTAATTTAAACCTCACCAGCACCAGTCCACCATGAATGAATCACTGAGCGGCTGTGAGCATGAACTGGTTTCCACCTCTCTCACTGTGGCCACTCTCCCCCTGTTGGTTCTTACCCGGGGGCGAAGCCAGAGTCTGACCAATGAGATTCCACAGGGGCCGTGGGGCAAAGACAGACTAAGCAGCCACAGGAGTGACTCTTTTGACTCCCTACATTTTGGGAGGCTCTCCTCGGTGAGTCCCAGGTTGCCCTCGGGTGTCCCACGCATTATTGTCATCAGTCCTACGTCAGAAAGCAGCCTAATCAAGCATGACAGTGCCTGCTTGGAGGAGAGCATGGAGGCGTTGGAAGACAGCGTCTTCGCCAGCTTGAACTTTTCGTCCGAGGTCTTCCAGGCAGTGGAGCTTCTCTCTTGACCAACTTCTTCAGATCACCTTTTCACCAACGTATCAGATCACTGGACAACGCAAAGAATCCACGTAACAGTCACAGTTGCCTGGACAACTGAAGAGATGAACAACTGTTTGCACAGCAACAACAAGCATGCCCTGGCTCTGGCATGCAGCGTGCAGCATGTCAGGCTCCAGTAGGGACACGGACGGCCCGAGGGGCAGCAGGGGTTGAAGCATATTTTTCCTAGATCCCTTGAAAATGACAAGTGCAACAACATATTTTCCCGGGCTGGAGGCTCAGGCCTGACAGGCTGGTTTCCGTCAGCTGCAATGTGAACATTAGCCTGGCTGATGTAAGGTTCAGTGGTCCTGGGTTGTAAACGTGGGCACAAATGTGACCAAGAATAAAGAGACAAATGTGCAATAACTGCAGTAGAGAAACAAAAGAGCAAAGGAGGAATTGTCACTGAGATTCTTTGTATCAGAATGAATTTGGCACAATAACTGTAAGAAAGGAAGAAGAAGCAATAACTTTAAGTTGTGAGGATTTGCTTTGGCTGTAGGTACGATTCCTGTCCTCGTGCTATTGGTCCCTGTAGGCTTTGTGGACTTTTCCAACCTTTTTATTTGGACAGAGAAAATGATATAATGTCAAACTGAGACAGGTGGACTTTTTCTTTGTTTTGGTTTTGGCTTCTGTGTTTGTGGTGATTTTTCAATATGTCCTGTGATTCACTACGTGGCTGATGCTGCTCCTATAAAGTAATCGATCCATTTGAAACTGTGCTCTTTTGTTGCTTCTAAATGCTTTGACTGATGATGGTTCATTTACATGAGCCCCTCACACACTAGATTTATATTTATCCAGTAACCAAGGGAGTTTACTGATGACTGTGGTGTTTTTCCTGTGCTTTTATTCTGTTTTTCAAACCTAATAAATTTGTACATTTCACCTTAAATCTTGACTTTTCAAAAGACACTTTGCGTGGGAGCGATTTACTGACTAATGCAGAAAGAGTGCACTAATCTTCTGCTGGAGGGTGAATGAATGACCCACAACAGCCCCAGCAACAGTCCTCTGATCCATCCTCAGTGTTCCGCTCCTCTGGGGAGCTTAGTGTGAATTTGGATTAACTCCTAAACCACATGCAAGAATGGCAGCAGTGATGAATGAAAGGGCACAGCGGTGTTCAGATATTGGTTCTGTTAATGTCTCTATTCATACAACACTCAACACACAGTGCATGTTAGGTTCTGATTTTACAAAGTGTGATAGATAGGTGATATGGAAAAAAGGAATGAAAATGTTATTATGTATGACTGAGCTGATGCTATTAACTCTAAATAGCCGCTAGAGGGAGTAATGAACCGCATATTGGCTATTGGAGCGTCTGCTGAAGTTTCTTTCTGATTGATGAAATTACTGGATGAACCACTATTAGAACATTTACCTCATCACAGAGGTAGCTTTGATTTTAGCTTCATAAAAGCTTTAGATATCATGTTAATTTTGCATTTCTTGGTGTAGGGTGGCATTTTTTGGAACTTTAAGGAGGGACAAGTGTGTGTGTGTGTGTGTGTGTGTGTGTGTGTGTGTGTGTGTGTGTGTGTGTGTGTGTGTGTGTGTGTGTGTGTGTGTGTGAGAGAGAGAGAGAGAGAGAGAGATGATGTGTAGGGAAGGTGCAGTGAAACCAAAGATTCTCCCAGCTGAAACTGGAGATTTAAAAATGTCCAATTCACCGCAGCAGCCCTCTGATGTTGAGTTAAACAGGGAAAGGCCCTCCCTCAGCTTTTTACTTCAAGTCCTTTTTGTCTTTTTAGAAGCCCCTCAATAAAAGTGACTGATTGTACCCATGCATCCTCGCTGCCTCAAGTATCTTAAAATTTACATCTGGAACATTAAAATGTAACTAAAAACAGATGAGGAAAATAAATTCATTTCACGATGAGCTTATGTTGTGGCCATGGCAGTTACGTCACTGTTTTATGAGGTGAGGGACCAATCCTGAGAACCCCCTGCTTCTGATAAAGTTTGATATACTTGATGGTCAACGTGGGTGTTTTGTTTTTTTCTGGCATTGTCTCAGGTAACTGCAGGCATAAATTACAGATTTAATGGAAACGTTTGAACTACAGTTGCTATGTAGAATTTACAAACAAACACACACACACACACACACACACACACACACACACACACACACACACACACACACACACACACACACACACACACACACACACACACACACACACATACATGAAAAATTCTCATAAACCAGGAAGGGCACCATCAAACTACTCATTAGGTCCCTAAGCCATATAGACTAAACATCCTGGTGTGTGGATCAGGTGACAGTCACGTGACTGGGACAGGAAGTGACTACTCCAAAATTGCACATCACCTGTATGCACAGGTGAAGGAAGAAGCTTGGTTTAAAGGGCTTATTTTTGCTACCAAAGGTAGGTCTAAACACATTTAATGTTTCCAGAGCTTTGATATCATGTCTTATATGTCATGTCAACCTGTTATGAACAAAATTGTTCATTAAATTAATATAAAACATCATATTTGATTAGATTTAAATAAGGACTACACTTGCTACCAAAGCCAGCCCAATGTAATATGTAACAAAATTTATATTTGATTAAAAAGAGTCTTATTGATTTAAAAAAAAAAAAAAAAAACACCATTAGAAATGTGTTTTATGGTCTACTTATGGTATATCCCGTAATTTTCCTTTAAGTGCAACTGGTGCGGGTTCTTATGTGCTAAAGTTAGGGTCAGGGTTGGAATCAAGGAAGTAAACAATTCCACAGTAAGCCAAACATGAGAAAAATAGCACAATGATCATTTTTAATCTTTCACGTGGGGTCCCATGTGTTGTGTCAGGGGTGGGGGCAGCAGAAAGACTGTACCCGTGGGGGTGGGGCAGTATTGATGTTTGCTCATGCATTACTCTGTGCTGAAAGGAGCAGGTGCTTTGATGGCCCCCAGAGACCCTGGCTTGATCGGTCTGCCGCTGAAATACTGCCTGCAAGTGAACGTGAGAACATAGAGAATACACACACACACACACACACACACACACACACACACACACACACACACACACACACACACACACACACACACACACACACACACACACACAGAATCACTGTCTCCTGTTGTGTTTTACCATCTCACAGTAACTTTATTTTATCTCTTTTATTACTTTATATCCTGTATTCCAACCAGATTCATTCCTGCTGTTGGGAAACATTTGAGCCAAAAATACTTGTGTGTGTGTACTAAGAATATATAGTTCCTCTGGGTTTATTAACGTAAATTTTCAGGGGAAAGTACACACATGCATCATCCATGCACAGATAACTATTCGCCAGACCTGTGCGTGATGCTGAGGATGATATAATGGATGTTATATCAGGCCCTGAAGTGAATTATGACAAGCTGTCAAGACTTCATGCAATGTCACCCGAACATGTCTCCCTGCTTTTTACAGACGTTATCAAGAGCTTCAGTTTCAATGTGAACAGTCCTGATTCCATAAATCAACCTCGGATGTGTTCTTCTGCCAGTTCCACATCTGAAAAAAAAAAGAAAGAAATGAAATTAAGCAGCAGATATTAGGTTTGTGTTAACTGAAATAAATCAGACCGCAGATGTGGAAAACCACCAATTTCAAATCCGGAATGTTAAAAAAATGTTTTCCCCAAGAGTCTATTTATTTTTTGTTTTCCCGAAGGTTCCTGGAGAATTTTTCACAACACCCCACTGAGTGTGAATGTGTATAATGTGCTGAGCAGCTGTTAAAAAAGCAGAACATGTATTTACACTGTCACATCCTTTTTTCCCCTACAGCTCTCTGGGAAACATCACTGTGAATATTCAGGTCTAAAAGTTTCACAGAGAGACTGTAACTCTGCAGTATTTGCAGAGCTGGGGTGGGGGATTAGTCGGGCTTATGTCAGTCTGTAAGGGGTCAGACTGATCAGACGGCTGGCAGACAAATACTCTACCCAACATAAACACTCCTGCATGTGTTTCTGCCTGCAGACGAGGGTGTGTCCCCATGTCATGCCTGCTGTTTCGCTGTTCAACCGGACGTGTGTCCAATTTACCACAAACACAAAAAAACAAAAAGCACGTCATTCCAGTTCTAAACATCCAGCTGCAATAACTATTTTCCACATTACTGATATGTTTTCAAGAAAATCTGAATAAATGTCATCCAGGCCACAGCTGTTGCCTGTGTTGTGTGCAGGGGGGCAGCTGGCAGAATGGAGGGTCGCTTTACTTGTGTGGATGATGCATTAAAAGTCATTTAGAGGGGCAGATTATCATACCATCCAGGGGCGGAGCATGTGCATTTTGAGCACGGGGTTGGGGGGCTGCTAAGCTGTGATCATTAAGCACATGGTGAGGTGAGCATATGGGGACTAGAATAGATCACGGGCCAGAACAAAGACCTGGCAGGGTGGCTGAGCTTTCACAATATAGCACACCATTGTTACTGTTTCATATCATGATACCGTCGCCCACAAATCTCCTTTGTTGTCCCAGATACGGTTTTTAACCACTGGTTATGTTTTTGGACAGTGGAAGCAAATTAATTAAACACCCAGACAGTGAAACAGACAAGTGGGTTCGTAGTTTAGAAATTGTATCTTCATGGGAGCAGAGCTTCTGTCACAACAGGAGATTTAGATGTGTCTTTGTGTTACCAATAGTCATGCACAATTCCTTTTACCACACGTCCTCGCCTCCAAACACACACACACACACACACACACACACACACACACACACACACACACACACACACACACACACACACACACACACACACACACACACACACACACACACGCGCGCGCGCACACACAATCATGCACAGTCTTACTGAAGGAGTCACAAAAAGTGTTGGAGGCTGATTAGATCAAAACTTCCTTCTTGATTTTTGTCTAAGGGTCAGATGAGCTCTCTGTTACCGTCATTTCTGAAATCATCCAGCCGCACTTCACTTATTTCATGTCCCATCCAGCTTTTCCCTCCAAACATCTGCTCGCTTTCTCTGCTTTGATGAATGTTTTTTGTGGGAATTCGGTGCTTTGACTCTAAACTCATCAGGCTCCCCCGACCAGAGGTGCAGTGAACACAGAGCAGGGCTGCATCTTGGCAAGAAGCGTCTGTGCGTGTGTGTGTGTGTGTGTGTGTGTGTGTGTGTGTGTGTGTGTGTGTGTGTGTGTGT
>BJFM01000220.1:140759-166058 GCA_016586285.1 Arothron firmamentum | reverse complement strand
GTGTGTGTGTGTGTGTGTGTGTGTTTGTGTATGTGTGTGTGCGCGTGTGTGCATGCTGATACAAAGGCAACATTGATCTGTCTGGGCTAGAAAGAGGAAACTGCAAGTAGTGTGTGAAAAAGTGCGGATGACATCAGCTGGTGTAAATTGTTCATTGCTTCATTATATTGGGTTGTTTCTAACAGAAAGGTGGTAAATGTATACATGCATGGTATTGATACATCCATATTATCATCAGAGGTCTGTGTTGTCCTGGATGGACGCAGCACCTCCTTGTGCTCGAAGGTCTTGTTGATCCTGAGCTTTCGTGCGCCCGTGCTTCCCGCCTGTGTGACAGTAACATGACCTTTGGTGAGACCTTTTAATTAAAGCCTCTGGGATGTGCTCTCTGATCCTGATCTGGTTACAGCTGTTTCCATCTTAAATGAAGCGGCCCGTAGCCGTGAGTACGTGTTCCCAAAATATCTGCCTGGAAGATAACCTGCCCCCTCTCTCGTCCTCCCACCCCACCTCCCCTTGTCATTTTTACTCTGTGCAGTGCCCACACACTCTTTTCTGAACCAACCCATTCACTACCCTCTCCCCCCATTTTTCTCTGAACCTCATTTCCTCCCATCCCTCCTCCTCACTCCACCCATGGGCGATTCCCCTCCTCTATCTCCTCCCTCTCTCCTCCCAACCTGATCTTTCCCCATTCTTCCTCTTGCCTCCCTCCTCTCCTCTCTCTGCCCTCCACCTTTCCCCTCCCATCTGTCATTAGCCTCTATATAAGAGCATTTCATCCCCCTGTTCCTCCCTCACACACCGTGTGGGTTTGCTGGGAAGGGGACAGTCCGGGGGAAACTAGGGATTAACGACATCCACCTTCCTGTGAAGGAGCATTTTCTGGAGTTTCCTTTAAAGAGGTACAGCTTTTCAAATGACATGACAATTAAGTAAATCGGAGGGAACAGGCTGCAGCCATGTCCGTGATTGCTCTGTAATTGCCCGCTAATGGTGCTTCACTGAGGGAATTGTTAATGCTACTTAACTGCTGTAGAACAATCCTGCACCATCAGACAAGGCTTTTTCTGTTGGATAGTTTCCTTCACAGCACATGTGTTTACGTTTTCACCACATTACAAGTATGCAGCCAGTGGTGAGATTAAAAAAAAACAAAAAAAACACTTAACCAAATTTGTTTAATACTTGCCTGCTACCTGATCCGATGGCACTGTCTGCATCTTTTCTCTTCTGTCCCTGCTCTCTTGACCTCATGACCTTTCTCCCTTTACCTTATTTGATCATATAATATCAGGTGTATGTTTTCTAAAAGTTTCTCCCTCAGTCCTCAGAACGCCATCTAAAAGCGAGCAGTGACATCATCATCATCACCTGATCTGACCTCAGTTTTCCAGTGATAGGCGAACACGTCAAGTTTGGACGCATCCGGCACAGTCGAGCAGACCATGAGCAGCAACTACAGCGTCACTCTCAAAGGTCCAGCCCCGTGGGGCTTCAGGCTGCAGGGGGGGAAGGACTTCAACCTGCCACTCACCATCTCCAAGGTAGGAAAACAAACTTTATGGAGACAATTTCAGCGAAGCCAGATTTTCTTTTCCACATTCTGTCTACTCTGTTGCTCTTTCTTTCATTTTCTCTCCACTAAAGTTTGCTATAGATTATTAAACTATATAAGAGTCAAAAACTGCAAAGTCACCCAACATGTGATGATTTTTTGCTTTTTTCTCCCTCTTTATCACCCTTTTTTACCACCTTGTCACAAACACTATCCATTGTCTCCTAATTTGATGTTTCAAGTTTCAAAGCTACCTCTCATTGCTCTTCCTTTTATTATTATTTTGCTTTTTGCCATGCAATCAGTTAAACATATACACAGGCATACAGCAATGTGAGATGTATGGGATGCCAGGTACTGTGCCAATCTTTTTCTTGGGCCGCGTTGGGTTGACATATTTGTGTTATTAATTTGGATGTGATGCCTTCCCCACAAACTCAAGCCATGTGATATACTCTTGTGTGCGTGTTAGCATGAGCTCAAAGAGGTGGAGGATTCTGTTTTAGAGAAGGGGGGAAAAACAAAAATGCAAGCAGGCAAGAGAAGTTAACACTGTGATTTGGCTTTCTGTGTTCTGACTTTCACAAAGACAGCGAGAGGTTTCTGTGGACAGCTCGGTGGAGCACCCTATAGGAAGAAGTAGGGAAATTACCAAAATTGTGCACTTTCTTTGCTATTAAGTCTGAATTTAAGGCAAAAAGCAGCGTTTTTATAGCGTTTTATTTCCCCCCACATTGATTGCATAAACAATGTTTTTTCACTGATACTAATTCAGGTTGGATAAACAAGAGGTTGACTTCCAGTTGCGTTCATCCACAGTCTGGATTTCTACATGCTGACTGAACACTGCTGTCATTTTCTGCTGTTTAGGTCCTTTGTAGATTTGGGTCAGTTGCCATCTGCCAGTGATCAGTTTAGCATAATTTAATCACTTTTACAAAAATACAAGAGGATAATCTGTGTTTCTATATGTGTGAAAGAGAATACAAGCAAAGGAGCCTTAAAAAAGAGCTTCAGAACATCTTTTCTCCATTTATTTTTGGGTCTGAAAGGAGAAGAGAGCTGTTAGCTAGGAGACAACTGAATGTAAATTGACTTTAATGCACAGAGGGCATGAAAATGTGCATTAAAGTACACACCGTTAAAGCATGAAAGCATTAAAGTATACACCGTTTACAGAGACTGAAGGGTGACTTGAAGCCCCATGGGTGTCAGTTTACTGCTGCCTAAAGGCTTTCAACAACAAATTGGACTGTACTTGAACTTGTAGCTTCAACTAACTCAACTAAAATCTATACACGCACGCACGCACGCACGCACACACACACACACAAACACCCCCCCCCCTCACACACTCACGTACGCATGTACACACGCACGCACACACGCAGTTTGGTGCTATAAAGCTGGTTCTAACAAGAAACCACAGAATCGGGGTTATGAGGGAAAGCAGCAGTTCTGCCAAACCGCTCTCGCTCTGACACCAGCTGTTGCTAAGCTCTTCATGTACAGTCTGTGAGCACACTCTGTGTTTCACTTCAGAGTGCGGGAATCTGATATTGCGCTTTTAATGCATCACAGGGTCGATGATTGGTGACCTCAGCCACATATGCTTGCTGCTGTTTTTGGAAAAAAAAAAAAAAAAAAAAAAAATTGTTCTTGTGATGCATTTTAAAAACAAGTTAAGACTAACAGTAACATTAGAGCTGTTTAAAGTGTTTTTCCAGAAAAAAACCCCAACCCCCAGTTCAAGTTTAGCCTCATTTATTGTGAAAACCAGTAACCTGTTTATGGACCAAAGGACCTGTGAGATACAAAGAGAGAGAAAAATACCCTCAGGCTCTTCTGAGATAAATTTACGACCCAATAAATCAATATTTAAAGCTTTCCAAGGACAGCCCATTTAGGGGATCCGCTGCTAAAATAATTTAGAGCGAGCCAGGCCAGAGAAACACGTCCATTAGGCTTCTAAGAATAGGTGCATCATGTCACAGGTCAGCCCCCATGACTGCTCCCACTGATCTCAGATCTGCACCACTGCTTTAACCATTCTTAGGCTGTAGCATCAGTTACCAGTGTGTACAAAGCATTGTATGCCACTGTCTATTTCTTATGAATTAATTCTTCATGCTATCTTTTTGTTGTTGTTGTAGAAATAGAACCAGAAGCAACGTTAAATTGCTTTTCCATCTCCATCCTCCACTTCCTCCATTATGATCACGTTGCATTGTAGGAGCAGCTGGAGCCTCTTGGCAGCTCCTCCATATGACTTGACGGTAATTAAACCGATCTCCATCACACAATGGACATGGCTCCCCCAGTGTGTCCATCCGCCACGCTGGAGCCAGACGCGCGCATCCTCATGAGGAGAGACTTGGATAGCTGATTTTCTGACATGACAGTTTATCTCACACTCCCCAAAACTTGTGTGATTTAAAGCTGTGCTCTGAGGCTGTTGTTTTTGCTCTCACGTGGAAGTGCATGGGAAGGCGTTTTGCTCCATTATGCCAACGATGAGCTGAGAGAAAAGAAGGGATTACTTTTTGGAAGTGCTCTCATCCCTCTGTGCATGGCAGCTCTCCGTTCTTACTGGTGACCTGACAGAAACATGTCTATCTTTGCCGATAATGGACACACTAATCCATCGTGAAAGGCCATGAGTGGCGCACTTGTGCAGGCAGGAACCATGCTGAAATAAAAGTCACACTTTAAATCTTTACTCTCTTATCCCATCTGTCAACCTTACTTCAGCTTACTAGAAACAACTTCTTAAAAGGCCTGTTTAAAGTGCACTGGAAAAACATCATTAAGTGAATAATATATGTTGATTTAACTCTCAGACAAATCCATCAATGGTAACATTAAACAGAGGATGGAGAATTATTTTTAATGATGTTTTTGGCCTGAGGTTTCTTCTGAGGTGTCAACTAAAGCCCCACCAACCCCAATTAGAATTAGAACACATCACAAACAAGTTAAAGTGATATACAACCTGAAACTTTAAACCATCCCTTTGGATTAATTATAGCCTCTGGAAGTGCCACTGATGACACACAGCCGACTCTGCACTCATACCGAGTCAGAACAATTCATTCCTCTGTTGAGAAGGCTGTATATTTCTGAAAGTGTGTCTACCAGCCTGCCAAACCCAGTCCCCCCTCACACCCCCAAGCGTGACAATCACAGCATTGAATCTGTCTTTGAATACTGGCCTGTTTTCCTTGAGTTTAGCAGAGCGCAATTAACTTTTACAACCCAAGACTAATGTCCTAGATTTGTGGATATTGATCCCAAATGGTCTGCCTTTCACCCGTCCTTTGAAAAGGGTCCGTTCAGCACTTGCATACACTGGAATCTGTCATATTTAATGTTTCCCAGCAGGTTCATTGTGCAGCACGATCAATCACTTGAACAACAGTCTCCGTACTGTTCTTTGACGGAGCTAGCTGCAGGACCATTGTAGCATTTTCTTATTGCAATCATTTAACATCAATAAAATACTTCAAGTCAGATAGCGATAATTAGACACCGGTGCACCCACAGCTTCAGACGAGGGATAAACTGTTATTTTCAGATGCTTTTATTAGCTCAAGTGCAAGCACATGTGCAAACACTCAGCATGCTCACAGTGATGCAGGAATGTTCCACCACTTCAGATAAGCGCTGTTTTATGGGCTTAAAATGGTGGTATAACATGATTCTCTTCATTTAGGTTGTATTATTTGCCTGGCCTGGAGCTTTGTGGCTATCCATCTCCATCTGAGTGGGTTAAACCACTTTTCTCCTCAGCTGATGTTTTATTTAATGTAATTCCTGAGGAACACGTTTTCAATCACAATGCCAGAATATTTAGATTTAACTTGTCATTGTTGATCAGTGTTAGTTTTCATGTCCAGACAGTTAAATCCTCGTGCTATCACTGTTAAAAAAACAATATTATACAAAAGTTCATGCAACAGGGAGGTATCTGTGTGCTTCCTGCTCTCTCAGACATAATAACGTCATGTGACCCATTTGCCTGTCATCGCTGTGCTGACAGCAGGAATTGTTCAAGGTACTCAAAGTGGTCAATGTGTGTTTAAACCAGACATCGTTTCACCTCTCCAGTAAGCTTTTATTGCTACATTTGAACTGTTTCTCGGAGCGCTTAAAATCACACATTGCACTGAGATGAAAACCCACCGCTAAAAGCAGAAATCTGGTCCAGGCGGGTTCTCGTTCGTTTGTGTGGATGTTACTGACTCTCTCACTTTTCCATGATTATGAAATTAGAAAATTCACACAAATGTGTGACTCAGTACACGTGGCTAAGGATGTGACCGGTGAAGTGGTTATCCTGACCAATCCGAGACCTTTTTTATTTTGGAAATTGAAGATAAAATTCTGATGTCGTCAGCGTACAGTTTGCGTCCATGTCGGGGGAAAGGGAGGAAATTGACAATGTCTGTTCTGAAGCACACATGACAACAACATTATCTCCCTCTCAGGATGTTTGGACTGGGCAGTCATCAAAGGGTAGATTCCTGGAGGGTTATTAATGTAAGTCATCTCCAGGTGTTAACAGCTGTCTGTACACACTTGGAGCCGAGCTGTCAGAGTGTCTAATAACGCAATAGGAATATTCACAATCAGTATGTTTGCATGGAACCTAAAAAACAATTATTGCATCAACTAACAAGCTGAAAGTGTGAATCAATTACAGTCCGATGCATGTGCCTGGCTAACTGTAGCTCCATGTTTGTGTGTTTTTGTCCAGAACACAGTACCAGAACCTTCATGAATAGTTTTTGTGCATCATTTTTGGGATAACACCTTTAGAATGGTTGGCATCAGCCTCAAACTCTCAGCCCTAATACTCCAAGAGTTCCTCTCTGACTATGTTTCTGTCTGTCTGAATGGTTTTAATTTAACATCCACCCCTCTTGGCTGCGTTCTTTCTGCCCTCTGTGGTCGTGAGCGATGTTGCAGGCAGTGGGCTAATATGACTAAAAAAGGTTAGATCCACGGAGCCTTAACACTAATCTGGGTGCAGAGCCTCTTTTATTAGCCCAGCTCTCATCTGTCCCTCCGTCTGTCTGTCCGTCTTTGTCAGACAAAGACAGAGGTAATGGAAACACATGTTGTTTGTAAGGCACCAAAGTCCTCAAATACATAAATCCTGGCCTGTTGTTTTTTTTTCCAGCAGAAACATGTTTTTGTTGGAGAAGTGACAGATTCTGCTTCAGTAGCTTTTGAGACGTCGATGGTGAATGAATATCACAGGTGGATGTCCCGTGGTCGCTGAGGGACTGGGAATATGCTCCTTATTTCACAGCATTGAAAAGTAACAAATGACCTCACTTACTTTAGACACCCACGGTCCTTTTGTGTGACCAAGGATGGTCAAAATGACGCTTTCATTCTCAAAGTAGGCAACTTTGACAGTCAGGAAAACCCCTTTTATCATTAACATGACATGTTTTATTAGATAGTTTTCATTTGAAGAAATGCAGTGTGAATCATTCTGTGCACGTTTCCTATTTTGTCACCGTCTGGTCTGAGCCTGCTGACAAAAATGGCTCCTTCCAAGAATGGCTGCCACAGTGCTTTGCCCTGATGTTGGCCATTGTGGGTCTGCAAATGGACTTCATCATTTCAACCTCAAGTGTTTTTATTTTTTATATGTCCGCCTGTAGTTGCAACAGTTAGGCGAAAAACAAATTATGTTATACGCTCAACACGAGTGAATTAGAATGATATATTTGTCCCCATGGTGACAGTAGTCACAGTTGCAGCAGTCATGGTTGGGCCCTGTTGAGCAGCAGGTTTGGATCAAAAAGAAATTCCTGAATCTGTTTCAAATTAACCAGCTCCCTCTCGAGTGGAAGTTCGTGCAATTAATGTTGTTTAGATGCAGATATTTGGTGCATACCTTAGAAATTACTGTCAGAAGGCGGTGAAAACCACAGACAAGGGCCATGGAGCGAATGCATACTTTATGATGCATGCACAGATGCCATAAAACAGCCAATAAATAACTGGAATGTGTCCGCACCATGTTAGTCCCCAATTGTGGGTAATGGCAAGATTGCCTTTTACTGGGTCTGAATTTCCTCTACTTTGAGATAAACATACAACTGTACAACTATAAACTCCTGAATGATTAAAAAAAGAAAAGAAAACAATGGCTGCCTTTTTTTCCCTTTTGGTTTAACTATGCCGTCATTCACAGACCTTGGTTTTTTTTCTTTCTTTAAAAAGCTGAGAAACCAATAGTGATCATTATACAGAAAGGTAACTGGGAAGAAGACGGAGGCTCCTGCTGTGCAGTGTGCATCACCACGCTGCAGAGCCTCCATCGTGTGCTGGAAAAACCAGGTCTTTAATTAGCTTATAGGCTTCTGTAATGGAATGGACCCATAAATCATGTGATAAGTACAGACTGGCTCTTTCTCTCCCACATCACCTTGACACACCCTCCAGACTCTAATGCTGGTCATGTTCTTCGGTTATTTATTTATGTATTTTTTATGTCTCTGCAGCTGACGGATGGCGGTAAGGCAGCCAAAGGTGGCATTACTGTTGGAGACACGGTTCTGTCCATTGACGGCATCGCCACGGAGGGCATGAACCACCTGGAGGCCCAGAACAAGATCAAGAGCTGCACCGGCAACCTCAGCCTGACTCTGCTGAAGTAAGCCGTGACACAGAGCCCTGCCCCACATCCCCACACACGCTTCACTCCGCACTGGTTTCAGTCGGGAACAAGAAGACATTTGTCTTCATGACAGCGGAGGATCGAGACGCTCGCTTCCACACACGCTCACACAAGCCTTTAGATATGAAGCTGTGCTCCATTTTGACCACAGAGACTGCACATCCATGCAGATGTTCACTGTTGTTGTTGTAGGAGCCTGGAGCAGCTCTCACACAGTAACACTGTTAGTTCTGCCTGATCTCCTGGAAGACACACGGCGCATCAGTCGGTCCAACACGCTATTAGTGTGTGTATTTGTGTTTGCACTTGTGGGACTTTTGTTATGGGTGTGTTTTTCTGTGAGGATCATGATAATGGTTCTTAAGGTCTTCCATTTTATTCATGCATGCTCTCCTCCTTTGAAGAGACCTTTGCGTTGTTTGTGTCTGTCTGTCGCCATGGCTCGTCTTCCTCAGTTGAAGGTTAACCGAGCATGTCCAGTTCTGCATCTGAACAGTGACAGACGGATTGCATTAGCCTGCGTTTGAATGGGAGAGAACGTGCCGTGTACAACTGGACTCAGTCTGCGTGTGATTTCTTTTTTATGACGCGTGAAGCAAGTCAGAGCATAATCCTGGCCGCGAGGGAGCCAGTGGAGGATGAAGTGGGTGTTTTAGCATTGAGACTGTGGCATCGCGTTTTCATGTTGAAGGATTTTCTTTGACATGGTGGCATCATTGATTCATGCTGAAGTTGTACAGTGTTCAACATCTGGGTTTGATTTATTTCTCTTTTCATTTTTCCTGTGTGGCAACGAGTGTTTGGTTTGTCACAATCTTTATTTTTTTTTTAACAAATACATAAAAATAGTGAAAGTTCAAGTTATTTGTGAAACATCTGGTCTTGTCTGTTGATGTTTGTTGTCTTCTGTCTTCCTGTTACAACCTTTTACACACACAGACTTAAAGGTTTTTTTAATCCAATTTCTCATAATCAGATAATTGCTGTTCTCTGACAAAGCATATGACATTTTGCTGGATAATCTAATAACTCCAGAAATCGGGTAATGATATACAACCTGGTAAATATATGCATATGCATTTTTGTTATTAATGATATGTATTTTATTTGTGTAAAGTCGCCCTCAAGTCCCAATCTTGTTGTTTATCAGTGTGGTTTGATGGCTGCTCACATATTTGGAATTTGGTGTTTGTTGTTTTAGGTCTTTCTCTGTCTAGCAATGCACACTACTGTAGCGTTAATGATAGCTCTCCAAACACCAACTTTTTGTGTTGACCTGCTGGAGCCACTGTAGTCCGTCTCTCCTTATCTGCCCATCTGTCTTTGCAGCTCTTCCCAGAGAAAACAGATAACTGTTGAAAAAAGAGAGGAAAGTTAACGGTGCAATGGTATAAATATTTAAAAGGCACAAAAACATAGAAATAATTTCATTCTTTGCGCTTGGCCTCCCTTTTATTTGAAGTTTTCAACCACATTATTTAACTTGGTTACCATCAAGCAGTTTGTGTAAACCTCTGATCGGCCCATGAAGACATCATCACAGCTCTGTGTTTGGATTTATCAACATTCATGCGGTTTATTTCACACAGCTGTGGAAAAAATACCCTCAGCTTTCTGGGAATTCCTCTGTTCTTCATGTACTTTTTCCATTTTAGCAGTTAGTGTCAAACAGAATTCTGTTTGATGAGACCGAAGAAAATGGCTAATATCATTAAATATCGTTAGCTCCACTAATGAGAGACTGTAGAACCAGAACTCCGAAACATATGGAGCGCATGTGTTCATCACAGGCACATGCACATACGCACTCTTAGGATGTTGCCAATTTTTCCATACTTTCTACTTAAACTCTTTAGCTCTTTTCACAGGAAAACCTAAATCAAACACTTCAGAAACTACTGTCAAGAGTAATTAGGAAAATTGGTTATCATTTTAAATGATTAATCTTGACTTATCTGCAGCAGCATCAGTGTGATTGTCAAAAATCTGGCCAAAATCCCAATTAACAATTCTTTGACTTTCAAATTAAAAGCACTTTAATTTCCACGGTCAAAGGCTTTTTGTGTCAGAACGCTTACAGGAATTTGTCATCAACAGGATGTGACTTTAACTTGCAGTGGCCGACACCTTCATTCTAGTTTTTATGCGCTGACACGTAAATTTTATTTTATATGAACCTTTAGAAAAATATAAGCTAAATTGAATGGTATGTGTCATGTGTGAATGGTCACTGAAATACGAGGTGTCGGGGTGTTTTCGTGCCGTTTGTTTTGCTATGCTGCACCCCTGCTCAGAGAAAATGGTCCGGTCCGCTTTGTGGCTTGGGAGTTTTTTTTCTGCTCTCTTTAATTGCTTTAGAAGACATTGTTGGAAAGATGTCAAAGGAGAGTTTCATAGTTAGAGAAACTGAAACAGGTTGACGAGGGTGAGGTTGACAGATGAGAGAAGATTGGGAATGAAGGGAGATAAAGAGAGAGAAAGAATACAGATGCAATCAAACAGAGCAGAAGTTTAATGGCTGAAATGATACAAATAAAGGAACGTTGAGTTTTTTAGAGAAATTTTAAGGTTTATTAGTTTGCTTGTTACAGACTCAAATCAGGACTTTTCCAAATGTCAGTTTAACACACGTCAGTTGATGCTGAACTCACATTAAAGCAGGTCTGACTGTTTAATGGGCCCCTGCTCACATGAGAGTGTTTTCCTTCAGGTGGTCCTGAACTGCTAACGCCGTAGACCTGAGCTCAGCTCAGCCCCATCACGGTTCCTCTGCACAGCGCAGGTCTGATTCCAATAAACGAGCTCTCACGCAATGAGGTTTTTGTGCAGCGCTGAGTGGCTGTGATCAGATCCTCTTCTCCTTTAATCACGGTGTCGCTCTCACCTTTTTCAGAGGACCCTCTGCATCGGCGGAGGGGCCGAGCTGATGTCAAAGGTTACACAGTCACACACTCAGTCAGGGATTTTATGTGGCTGAATTCAAACACGTCCCCTTGGTCAGCAGGAAAGACTCCGTCGCATCCAGAAACACAAACCTAGAAACACACAAACAGGCACAGGCCTCGTGGCAGCTGAGCGAGTTATTCTGAGTCTGGTTGTTGGCACTGTAAACTGAGGAGGGGAGGAGGTTATGTAAGGTTGGGCTATGCATTTTTATTTTGTTTTACATTATCCTCTGTCAATAGTTGCAGCCGGGGTTGAACACGAAACACGTGTGTGTGCATGTGTGCAAACTGTAGCCTGCTGCTGCAGAGGACGGCACTGATAAACCAAATGCTCATCTGTAACTTTTTTTTTTTTTATCATTTTTGGTTGAACTTTTCCTACAACTGAACAGCGCCTCCGTGTAATGACCTGTCAGCATGTGATGATGTAATGGCTTATGTGCGCACTTCCTGGTTGGATTCCACTCTGACTTAATGCATATTTGGAGCTTTGGAATTAAGGCCAGACAGGACAACATGATTTAAATGAACTGACCTAAAATGGTCGTTAAATAAGCTTAGACACGCTGAAATAATTAGACTGTGCATTAACTAAAGACTGGAGAGACCTTTTATCTAACAACATTAGATGTTTTTTTTACCTGTGTAAGCAGAAACAAGCCTGCAGGTAGGTTACCTGCCAGAAAAGGTTCTGCCAGAAGTTCTGATCATGTTTACATGTAGTAAGTTCAGACTTTTGCTTTGTGCCGCATCCAGCAGTGGGCAGATCTCCTCTGACAGGAACTCCCCACACTGGTCATACTGGGAATGTGATTTATATAACTCTTACAGATGTATCACCAAATAAAAACGCGCTTCGATCCTCAGACTATCTGCCGGAAGCCGCATGCACAAAGGGCTAAAAATGTGGTGGAACCACTGGAAAGTTTGGATCAACCCTAGAAGCAAATTATAAGGGGATAAGAAAAGAGAAGCTTGTGTAATGCACACCAGTACAACCAGTGGGAGGCAACCGCATTGGACCACAAACACGGGAGATTTCAACCCCAGCTGCAGGAGTCCAAATACAAACCTTCCATCCTCGGACCCGCTGTGCACAGCTGCCATTGTCACTTACTCTGCTCGGATGTCTGCCAAAGATCCTCCAAAGCCGGGGGGGCTAAACTAGGCTCACCTGTCTCTGTCTGTCTCTGACCTGCAGTATTTGCCAGTGATCACTGATGGCCACCACTTTGGCCGGGCCCGCAGCATTCAGCTCGACTATAATACACACCTGTCTCTGCTTGTTGGTTGTTTAAACTGAAGAAAACACAAAATGTGAGAATATGAGAGGTCTTCAGATAACTCTGAGGTCAGGACTGCTGAGCTCATCTGTCTGCTTTCTTAACTCTTCTCCACTATTGGCTAAATGTGTGTTTTCAGGCGCCAAGATTGCTCGTCTTTAGGCCAGACAGCCATGTTGAACCTCATCCAAAGAAGCAGCAGGAAGGGTGGGAGGAATCATCTGGGCTGATTAGACAAGGAAAAGTGAAAAAGCTACACGCTGAGTGATTGTTAAAAACGAGCTTTTGGAGTTTGAGACATAGTCCGAACATGAATTACACACTTGGCGGTGTTGCTCCAAATAAAATAAACTTATAATCATGGTCAGTGATGTCTCTGTAATAAATTGTAATCATGTTTTGAAACCCGGGACAATTAGCATCCCAGACAGTTTGTGGTTCCCACCAACAGTTTTAAGTCCGCACGGTTATCAGTTCAGGGTGGCTGAGATGGATTTAAACTCAAGCAAAACAACCCAGCGTGTAGTTATTTATACTTTTCTTTAATGACATAATCAGATGACAGTAGGTTCATCTCAGACTGTGTGTGTAATTAAGGAAAGAACAGATCTGTGCGCAGTTGTAGGACGATTCATCCCGTCTCTGACCTTTTCTCACCATGATCCTCTCCCAGTTCATCTGGGGAAAATGTAATTTTACACTGAAGTAAAAACAAAAAAAACAAAAAAAGAAAGAAGAGGAGACTGGAGGGACTTCAGGCATTTGTTCAGTATCAGAGCCAGAATCATTTTATGGTCACTAACAGACACTCAAAAAAAAAGAAAAATCAGATGGTAAAAACAAGCAAATGAGCCAGCTACTCTGTACAGCCCCCTCAGCAGACCTACGGCCAGATGTTGGTGGTGGAAAAGACTTCCTGGTCCAGCTCTGGATCATTTTGATGGGCAGCCTGTGTCAGGGCTGGGTCCAGTTCCCAGGACTGTTCTTCTCCTTGGAGGGCTGCTGAATGTGACAGTGAGCATTCACAGACAAAAGCCTCCTACAGTTGACATGAGTTTAATGATGTCTTCATTTCTCACAGTTACACATGTCAAATTCTGCAGACACAGATGTGAACCTTGAATAAATGAAGTGACTCTTCTAGATGTAGATAATGTGTGATGTGCATGTTGTAATTTGAGATTGCAGTTCTGCAAAGGACAGTGCGAAATAACTCACTCGGCACGTACATAATTCTGCAAGGAGCTCATCTCTTTCAGCAACTACCAATTTTAGCTTCTTTTCCACTTCAGGAACTTTTACCATTTTAGTTTAGGATGCTGAAACATTTGGTGCCATTTCACTGAATTATCCAGAGAAAAACCAACTTTCCCTCAAGAAAGGTTCTAAATGAATGCATGAATTTTCAAATATCCCAGAAAAGGGGCTCTTTCTGCCTAACTTAGCTGTATAACAACAGGTGATGCTAAAGGTGATGATCTAATGGGCTCATTCATACTTCAGGTGAACTAATGTCCTTCAACAATGCTGACCCTCAGCATCTGTCAGAAAAAAGTCACACAGAACAGTTTGAGTTGTGGTTCTTCCTTTGAAAGAAAAGAAAAAAAAAGTCATGACTGACAGATTCGGATTGTCTGAGGTTCCGTCAGGTTCTCTCCTCTGCGGGGGGGCTGTGTTTCCAGTCACCAGCGTCTCTGTGTTTGTCAGTCAACGGCCGGAGAAAACAAAGCACACTTTGTTACTTCTACACATACATGATCCACTGAGATTTGCTGTTAGGGAGAGGTTGATTCTGAGAGCGGGCTGGTTTTACTTCAGTTATCATCTAGAGAGTCATTATTTTAATTAATTACACCTTTTTAAAACAATGATGGCAGCATTTGAGGAGGAATTTGGCATTAAGGGCTGATAGAGGTTTGCCAGGTTTGACATTTGCCGGTCAAGAGTCATTAACAGCGAGGGACAAAAATGCTTCAGACTTGCCAGACTGTGGAAACAATTGTGGGAATCTGTGATCTGTGCCTGGGTGTGTAAGCGGTTTGCCTTTGAATGATAGTGTCTGTTTGTTTTCACGGATCTTCCGTGTCAGGTCATCGCTTTTGTTTTCCGCTCAGGAACGCAGCTGTAAGGACACACCTGAAGAAAAGCGGATTTGTTACGAATGTAGATGTCCAGGCTGTTATTTCCAGGTCGATTGAAATTGTTTCTGAAACTGGAATCTGTCTGATTCCATCGGTCTGCTCAGTGTCAAACTTTCATTCTGTGAACTTGTGATCTTCGTTCCCGTCCACGAAAGAGGATAAGAATAGGGAGGATTAAAAAAAAACAAAAAACAAAGACCTGCAGACTCACAGTGAAATCTGCAGTGAAGCCTCTGATAAAGAGTGGAAACCTCCACATCTATTTAAAGGCCACTCTAAGATAAATTTTCATGTAGACTCAACAGAAACGCCATCTATTTTAAATTTAGCCAGACTGGTGTGAAGTTAACACATTTTTTCATGCCAGATATTGAGCTCACACTGGGCCCTCTCCCCACCAATACACACTCAAAATCTCCATATTTTGGGCCACATGTGAAAATAATTGTGCCAGTTAGTGTCTGACATTCTGGTCAGTCTGGTGGGTCTGCTTCAGATTAAGGTAAATTTAACATGAGACCAAACAGCTCGCCCTTTCTCCTTGTAAGGCGCAGAAAAAGAGGCACTAAATAAACAAGGGGCTAAAAGCGTCCGACCTATCTTTGGGAACGATGAACGCGCGCAGTTTAATGAGCGTTAACAAGTATCACTTTTGTTTAGAAAAGAGGTTGACCTCATTGGCAGGAAAGGGAAAAACATGGCATGAAAGGGAGGAAGTAATGGAGAGTGAGGTCATTGTCCAAGCAGAGAAGGATGACAAGGTGAAGAAAATGTGTAAATAGACAAAAAAAAAAAAAAAAGACAGTAGAATTAGAATTGGGTATAAAGCTTGTAAAATATTTCCCTGATTAAAAGATTTCTCAAATCTGTTCACAGGCCCTCGCAGTAGGCTGCGTTCGTCTCTCCTACACTAATTATCCTGCATTCAAAGTTAATGAACACTGACAATAACTCACTTCAAATGACTGAGGTTAGCTTTCTATGACAAACTTGAGAGGCAATATAAATATACAGCACTATAAAACATAAGAGCATAAAACAAACAGTAGACAACACATGCATGAAGCGCACGATGGGAAACACAGCGGAGGGAAGACAACACAAAAGCTGCCACAACAAACATGTCACGGTCGCCAAAATATGTCTCGAAATCACCTCTGAACAAACTGAATCACCATTTTTTTCAATCTCTGGAATGCATGAACGGAAAGAAGACTTTAACAAGTGTGTGTGTGTGTGTGTGTGTGTGTGTGTGTGTGTGTGTGTGTGTGTGTGTGTGTGGTTTCTCTTTACGACAGGTTCCACACTTAAGGACATTGTGTGTGAGGCGTGTGCGCCTATTTTTTGTGCCTGTGCCCATGTTTGTGCACGTTTAGGGGCTGTGTGTTCCCCGTCAGTCTCACCTCCACATAAAACACTCCCATGAAAGTGTGAGCACCTCCCTCCATTGAGCAACCGGATGGTGCACACATGCAACGGGGCAGCAGCTGCCCATTGGTGATTGTGTGCGGCGTTCGCTGGTGTAGCTGACGGCGTGTCAGAACTGCTGCCATAGAAACATCGGGAAATGATGTCACTCCAGTAAGAATAGACCAGAGAGATTAGACACAATTGCAGGACAAAATAGCTGGGAGGCTGGAACGCAGTAAAACTCGTACCACTGACACTGCGTGATGGCAGCACTCCTGCAATGTGCTAGAAAATGATGGTGTTTCCAGCAGTTCGTTGTCACGTAAACAAGGTGTTAGTCCAGAATTACCCACATGTGCAGAAGTAGAACAAAGGAAATTATTTCTTTGTCAGCTAAGAGCTCACAAATCTCTTGAAATCTTTCCCGTGGAACACCTTAACAACTTTTAGCGTGCAAACCCTGGCAACAAAAGAACAAGAGTATTAGAATAGAAATGACCACAGTGGAAATATGTAGAGGCTCGGCTTCACAAACAAACATAGAGCGTAGAGACTCAAACTTTAAGTATACACAACTAGGATGTTGGACAGCTAACCTGACACTACAGAAGAACATCTTACACCGGTTTGTAAGACAATCACACACATTTGAAGAAGACAACTGTCAAATGCTTCCATTAGCGTTGAGGAGGTGAGTGACGTATCTGTCGCATTGACACTGTCCCCGTCTTTCCTGCCTCTACTCTCTCCTTTGACCTTCACACATTTCAGCTGCGGGGGGAAAATTCCTGTGGCACCGCTGTGCTGTGAGCTCCTGTTATCGCCCTGTGGGGACTGTCACGCCCAGCAGTGCACGGTAGAACCCACACAGCACAATACGATGATGCCAATGCTAAAACTGGTCTGTCATTCTAATTAAAACAGATCATCTGCATATTTCAGAGAGCTAAAGCTGTTTATCTCTATCACAAATCACCCCAGTTAGTGTTGGAAACTTTTACGCTCTGCTTCTGCTTCACGTTGTCCCGGCGCCATCCCTCCCCCCACCCCACCACCACATGTCTGTGTTTCCAGTTTTAGTCACGGTGTAATAAAGTCCACGGAACAGGGGGATGACGTGTTTGAAAAACCCGCTCGATATTCTGGTGCCCCCCACCTCCGCACACCCGTTCTTACGCAGGAAAAAGCTGGCGGCTTCGGTATCCATCAATAGTCGATTGTTGCGGCAGCGTGGTGCGAACAGGGGGGCGCACACAGACGGTGTGAGCAGCAGGCTGATGGGTTTCCCACTACCAGGAGGCCATAGGTTTAAATTTACTGAGGTGAAGGACATGAACCTCCCTCAGGAGCTCCATGGAAGCGCTGCTCTGAGAGGAATGCAGTGCCGCTGACATTCTCAAATCTTAAGTTACTGCACAGTTTACTTAACCCTTAATTTACGTTGCTGCGTGTCTCTTAGCTGTCATCGTCCTTCGATACACTGTGACGCACTGAAGAAGAATTTGACTTAAATTGATTTGTTCCATGTGTGAAAGATGTTATTCTTTCAGAGGAGTAAAATAATATAAACAGTTGAGAAAAGAATATCACAATACTTACATGGGAATTTTAAAGAGTTGCCATGCGAAACTCCAAACGAATATGTCGCCTCAACTTTGTTCCATGTTGTTCAGACTAAGAGATGAACATTTGCCCCCCTGATTGATTTTCATCTATTATCACTGAAAATTTGGGAATTAATGATGAAAATATAAAAATGAAAGTGTCACCTAGATCCTCATGCACCTCTTTGTTTCCTCCTTCTTGTTTCCAGGGCTCCCAGTGTTCCTAAACCTCCTCCTGTCGCACCAAAGGTATGGCACCAGTAAAATCTGTAAAGCAAAGCATACCAGGTGACAAATGGATGAACCTTCTGGCCGATTCTTAATGCTAACATTAAATTTTTATAAAACGTGAACCTATGAGAGAGGCCATAAAAGGATCTAATTCACCTGGTATACCTTGTTTATTCAGAGTACCTTCTGAAACGATACACACATCTGCTGCATGAAAACGGTTTGGATTGTGAGTTATTGTGTTTTCTAGTCTTTATTTGTTAGTTTTGCGTTGATCGTTTTCTAAGCTTTCCACCGGTAGGAGGCGTCGGTAAAGCACGTGCTGTGTTTCTGTTTTGTTGTTGGTATTTGCATGTTCTCTTCTCGTCTGACCAGAACAACAGGTCAGACATCATCAAACCAGTGGCCCTTACACATCCACCACCTCAGCACCACCCTTACTCCTCTGCTCCCTCCGCCCTCCCCTACAACAAGGCCCCCAGGCTGTACGGGGGATACGGAACAGAGCGTGAATCGCCTCCCTCCCAGCCCCCTTTTGTGCCGTTCATCCCATCCCCGTCCTCTGCGTTCACTCCCTCCACCTCCTACACCAGCCCTCCTCCTCCGCCCATGCCACCTCCTATCTCCTACCCATCCTCCTCCTCCCCGCCTGGCCTTGTCCCGCCCCAGCCATCGGTGTACAACACACCGATCAATCTGTACTCCACTGAGAACGCCTGTGAGGTGGCCATGGGGCAGAGGCGGGGCCTGTTGGAGAGTCAGGGTGGAGCCCAGTCTCTGCAGTTGAATGGGTGAGTGGTGCTCCCCTCAGCCAAAAAACAAGCCGTTCTTTTTATTTTTAGCTGCTTTTCCAGGTCTGTCCTTCACTCTCTTCAGGCTGCCCAATAACTGTGTTTAGTTTTGATCTCATACACACTATTTTTTTTCTGAAGTCTGCTCTTATTTTCTATTTAAACTCATTTAAACACATAGTTTTCATCTCAGGAATTTGTTTATGCCTTTTCTTTTCCTGTTGGAACAGTTAGAATCAATAACTCCTTTTGAGTTCCAATGAACCAGCATGTGGTCATCTTTGCTTGCATGCATGCTTCTTGGTGTTCTGCGTGCATCGTTTCAGAGGGGAAATCGGACCGCTGACCTTTGATAAAGGCACATATCACTGTTTCTCACTTATTCGCTCTCTCTTCCTCTTGATTCTCGTATTTCTGCTTTTCCAGACTGCAGCACCTCCTCCAGTCACAAAGTCAGTCCCTGCAAGATGTGTTGTTGAGTGTTTTTCCGAGTGTCCTCCTTTTTCTACTCAGATGTCTGCATCTGCATGTTGCCATGGCGCTTGCTTGCATTTTCTAACCCTTTTCCTGTAGCCTGACATCGCTTAGAATCTATAGCTCAAGCTGAGTTATCTGTGTTTATATTTATCCAAGGGCTGCCGCTACAGTTCATGGGTATCAATGGATGTGTTTGAAGGTGATATTTTTTTCTTAAATAAAGTAACATGTGAATGCCCACAGAGCGCACTGAGATAGGCACATCTCAGTGAACGTGGACATGTCAACACTCAGACGTCTACATAGCTGCTGCTCTGACATGCACGTGTTGAGAGGCATTTATGGGTGATTTATTGACTGCAGTGCCTGGAAAGTCTTCATGCGTGCTCGTGTGTGTATTTGACCTATGTTTGGATTTACTGACAGTTAGTAATGGGCCTGTCAGCACCCTGTTGTTAAGAAAGATTCTAGACATAGATATTCTTTTTTGCATGTCATCAATATATTAAATCACACTTTTGCTGCTTGCACATTGAATGTATTAAGTTTATTTTTACACTTCTTCCTCTGTGCTCTGTGGTCCAGGAATAATATACGCTGTACAAACAGCTCAACAGCACCACCATGTGGACGAAATGATTTTCCTGCGCAGTCGCGTTAGTTGTGTGTTGCATGCCTTTGAAGACGATTTAGCCGTTTATCAGTCTACTTTTCCTCACCCACCACATCTATATTCTTCTTTTCTGATTGCTAATGCTTCCCTTCTAATTTTTTCGCTTCTTCAATATTCCTCCAATTAGTGGACCTCAAAATATTTTGAAGTAAGTCCATTGCGTTTTCCCCAACCTTTATGTGTATTTCTCTTTCTTTAACTTTATTTCCTTGTATTTACCCTTTTCTTCTGATTTTTCTCTGTCAATACGTTTTCAAGAAAACCCTCCCCACCAAGGTAATAGTTTTAACTCAGAGATGCTCAGCTGTTTATAAAAAATAAACTAAACTTAATTTTTTTTTGATTGACTGATAAAATCCATGAGTGAAGATGCCATTTATACTAATCATCTAAAAACTCAGTAATTCCTAATGTATCAGTTTAGATCACATATGTCCATTTAACACTCTTTAACCCCCAAAACATTAAGCATGGCCTTATCCTTATCATGCATTCAAGTGACTCCGTAGTGTTTTATACACTGCTGGGTTTGCAGCAGCCTATAAAAAGGCTCTTGTGTCCTTCCAGAGTTCCCAGGAGACACATTGTGGACACAGACATCCATTTTTACCACGTACCCACTCATGCCGACGCCAGCAGGAAGCGCATCACTGAGGACACAGAGGACTGGCGTCCTCGGACCGGCACCACCCAGTCCAAATCCTTTAGGATTCTGGCCCAGATCACGGGCACCGAGAATGGTATGAGGTCCACAAATCACAGTTTGATTAATGTGATGATTAAAGCGTCATCAAAACATGGTTTTCAAAAGTGGAAACACTGTGTTTTTCTTCTGTTTCTTCTAGTTCAAGAACAAGAAGCAGAAGCGGCTAAGAAGAAGAAGTAAGTGCATGAAATTGTTTTTAATTAACCTCAATTCCAGTTTGTAGAAGTTGAAGTGACTGCTTTGAGGTATCGATTAATAACAAACACGTTTATGATCTTCAAAGAATCACTTCAGACGTTGAAAGGTTAGCTTTGTGGTGCATCAGGAGGTCAGATGTCAGATATTTGTGGCACAGTTCTGGCGGCACTGATGCTGTGTGGACTCTTCCTGTCTAGACGGGAGAGAAAAGATGCTGTTTGAGCCATTAAGTAAAAAGCCAGACCTCTGTGCTCCAGAAAGAATGTCCGCTCGAGCAGTTGCTGAAGTTCAGACAGCTGTAACAGTCTCTCAGGTTACTGAAAGGATAGCATGGGCAGCAGACGGTGATTAAATGTGTGGTAACCAGTGTGGTAACCAGTGTGGTAACCAGTGTGGTAACCAGTGAAATCAACTTTGCCTAGTCTTGTTGCTGTATGTGCCCGTGAGTGTGTGCATACAGCTTTGCAGTGCTGCATGTTGTGTTAGTTGTCATTCTGGCGGTGCTACTGATGGACTGACCTGTGGCCTGCACTGCTCTCCGTGTGATGGATGCCCTCCTGTGTGTGGTGAAGTCGTGCGTTCTTGTGTGTCTGAGCGTTAACACACAGACCTCCCTGCGATCTGCTTCTTGGTGGAATCAATTCATCACCTCATCCCATGCTGGCCACAGTTTGCGTTTGAGGAGAAAGCGGAGAACAGAGAACTCCCGCCTCGCACGCTTCCTGTCTTTGTGTCCATGTGATGCATCTCCAGCTGCCTCACCTGTCAATCATCAGCTCCGTGCGCGCATCATCATGCTCCCCTCATGGCATGGCTCACATGTGTTTGACTGCAGCTCCTCCAGCCCTCTTAAACCTGTCTTTTCCTTCTTTTATTGTGTTCTTTCTCTTCTCTTCTTTCCTGCGATGGCAGAGCAAACAAGACCACCACTCGGTTGGTGATTGACCCCAAATACAACGAGCTGAGGGACTGGCACCACGAAGTGTCCGCTCGCGCCCTCAATGTCCAGTAGACGGTGTGTGTGTGTGTGTGTGTGTGTGTGTGTGTGTGTGTGTGTGTGTGNNTGTGTGTGTGTGTGTGTGTGTGTGTGTGCGTGCGTGTGCGTGTGCGTGAGTGCGCGCGCGTGTGCGCGCGTGCATGCGCAAGGTGTCAGTGTGACTTCTGTAGGTGCATCTTCATGAACGTAGCTCTTTGTGAAGGTGGAGCTGATGAAAATAAATGAAATGAAGCAAAGATTAAAACGTGTGCAGGGAGGCGTTTGCCATATACCCAGCTGTGTCCTCCTTTGTTTTGGTTTTGGTTGAAGAAAATGTAAAAGCTCTACAGTATCTACTGTCCAGCACACAGGTCTCGTGTTCTGCATGTGTGGATCCTCTCAAACTCGTGAAAAATCTGTTATTGTGAATATTTGCAGAATGGTGTGAAATATCCGCCTAAACTAAAACTCATGAATGATGTTCTTGTGGCTCTGCCTGTGGCGGGTTGAAATATCTAGAGAAAATTCCATGAATTTGAGGGAATTTTCTTTAGAATCTTAAAAATTAAAACTATTTTTCAAGTATAGCATTTTTAAAAGCCACTTCATTGCGGCTCTTCAATCTGCAGTTTTTAATCTTGCCTCTAGATGGCGCAGAATCCCAGCCTTTCTTTGTCTGCGAGGTTTAGAACCACTGTGTCCCCTAAACGCATCGTCTGGAATTAAAGATAAGAATGTGAGGAATGAGAAGTGCATCATATGTGCAGCACAGTTATACCCAGTACAGGAGATGATCCTTAAATGTACAGCTGCTCTGTAACAGTGATCCTACAGGATGTACAGCCTGGAGCAAAGGAATGTGAGGAAGACAGGAAAGTTTTCATGGTATATGTGACTGCGAACCCATTAAGTCATTTGCAATTCAAATCTTTTATTCTGAGGCTCTTTCTATGTGAAATATCCCTCCAGAGACCTTACATCTATTTCATCTCCATGTTTACCGCAACCTGTGTTTGCTACTTATTGTCGATAAGTTTTGCATTTTTAAACTAGCTGCTGTTTTAGGTTTCTCTTCTTTGTTGTGTTTGGAAAAAGCCATTATTCTATATTGTAGCCAATAAAGTGATTACTTTTTTCCTCGCTTCCTTTTCTGTCTGTCTCTGGTGTCCTCTATTTGCTTCTTTTCCTCCCTCCCCTCCTTTCATTCTTTCCCAGTTTTTTTTTTTTTTTACTGACTGTAGGATGATCAGTAGAGGTCCGGTGTTAGTCATCTGAAGATACTCACTTTTTTTTTTTACACATTCCCCGACAAACAGAACAGAATCATCGCTGATGACGTTATTTATTCTTACAGAACAGTTAAAGAACCATCAACTATCCAGAGTTGAAATGTACAGTAAACTCCATGTTTTGTGAAAGCTCTTCAGGTTTAAAGAAACGACAAACTTATAATTTAATACTAGTGCCGTAGTTCCACTAGAGGGCAGCACTTTCTTTAAAAAAAATGACTGAAGGAGGTTCCCAACTACATTTGGAGAATCTTGGAAACAGATTTTGAGCATCAAATTTAATACTAAAAATAAAAGTTTTCGCTATGTTGACAGTGTTGTTTTCCTTGACCTCAACGACTTTTCCCACCTAATGCAACTACTTCAACATTTTTTATTGTATAGTTACTCAGATCTTATTTCAATCCTAATTTTTCTTCCTTCTTCCTGTTCCCTCCTTTTACGTGTCATCACTCCGCTAGAAACATAAATCCCGGCAGTCTTCCTAAAACACCAGTGTTTCAGTCCTCAGAGGGCACGTGCGGTGAGAGCAGAACAGATAGGCTGGGCAGACCTGGACAAATACATTTTTATTACATCAAACCCTACAGTTTTGTCCAGTCCTGTCACTCACGGCCTAATGACAGCACAGGAATGTTGAGGAAAGCAAGTATGTGTTCGCCTGGCTGTCTGACTAATAATATTTAGATAAAGCTGGCTGCATATGAATAGCAGCAGAAGAAAAAAAACAATGTTTGGTCAGGGCCGACCCCGAAGGACACGGCCCGTATGTTTCTGTGGAGACAAGTCCCACCATTGATGACATTCTGTGGTCAGTGGGTAACAACTTGGCAGTGTCTCACAGAGATCAGTCAGGCCGGCGTGGACAACTGCACACTATGAAAACCGCCAAGTATGAAACACACGCGCGCGTGTGTGTGTGGGCATGTGGGCGTGCACGTATGGATGGTATATTGTGTGAGGATTGACTTTGATCCAGAGGATATCGCGGTGCTGAATTAGAGGCCATCTGCTGTTTGCTGCTGAGAGCTGCTGGACAACAGTCAGCTATGTTAATTGACCATTTGTTCAATGTGCAAAATGAAACCAAAACATTCAGGGCCGCACATACCGCGCACGAACCGACAAAATGCGGCTCTTTACTCTCCCAGAAAACAGTTTATATAACAGGGACGAGTCAAAGGCGTTAACACAGATAAAAACAGGTAAAAGCAATACATATAACCCCCCCGTCCATGTTGAAGTAGCCTTGCAGAGCTCTCAGAGTTACTGTGCACGTCCTTCAAACCAGATGGTCTGTTCTCTCTAACCACTGACTATTGAATCACAACGGCAGCTTCCATTCATCAACCAATCAGGGCCCTGCAGGATACAGTTAGGGTCCACCGTAATTGGCCTGATTGGTGGAGAATGTTAACGAGCACTGTTGTAATTTGCTTCCATCGATGATGGACTGAGGAGCGTCTTGTTTCCAGCTTTGCTTGTCACCTGTTGTAATCAGCTAATGTGAGCGAATGCTGGCTGAAGAAGCCATAGATTTAAATCTCACTCAGCAGCTTGGCAGCATAGATCATTCTGCTGGATCACTGGGATAATCATTGGGATAATTAGAGATGTGGCTAAATTTAGCCACGTCCTCATCTTGATAGTTGCTCATTACAGCCATAGTCAGATTAAACCCCCTGATTAGTTTTACTTTAAAACTATTTTTAATTTTTGCATTTTTGATCGGTCACCTGTGGACACCCTCAGTATTTATAGTTTGGGCCAAAGAAAGAGTAGAGTTGGAGTTCTTCTTTTCATTTGTGAGTGAATGAATCAAATGAGAATGAAAGGCAAGTTGTGAGCAAACCCGGCACAGATTTCGCTGGCTCCAGCCGGCCGACTGGTGAAGAGAAAAACGCTGCTCGTCTTTCATTAGGCCTGCGCCGGCTAAAGGCTGATTGACCAGAATCAGCGCAAACCAGCACAGTGACTCCGTGCATGTCACCTGATTTTCTAACCAATTATCCATCTATTTTTAGAGATTTCTACCACTGACAATTAGACATTAGTGCATTAGTGTCTGAGCTTCCATCCATTTCCTGCAACCCGTTCTCCTGGCTCCACCAGCCTGCCTCTCAGCAGCGTTTAGCACCAGAGAAGGAACCCATGATGTTCCTGGGCTGGCCTGGGTGGAATAGCCGGTGCACCAGCTGCTGAGCAGGGGCCATGTTATGTTAGGGATGTCCTCAGTGTTCAAATAAAGTGTGCACGAGGTCAAATAGATCTCTCTCTCTCTCTCTCTCTCTCTCTCTCTCTCTCTCTCTCTCTCTCACAC
>BJFM01000220.1:106859-122472 GCA_016586285.1 Arothron firmamentum | reverse complement strand
ACACACACACACACACACACACACACACACACACACACACACACACACACACACACACAGTCAGGGGGATTATTTTGGTTAAAAATATATGACGGCTGTAATCAAATACCACAGCATCACGTCTATGTTTGGCTGTTCTGCCTCGTACGTTTCTCTTATCATACAGAGATCAACTATTAGACAAATGCAGCATTGTTGAAGGCCCAGCCAGGGCCTAATGTGCGCATGCATGTGTGGTTGCGCAGGTGAGGCGGGGGCAGCGCTCACCTCATCTGGGTGACTCTGCACCTGACACTGAGCCTGGAGAGCTGTAGGTATTTTAAATAAGAGGACAGGTGCTTGTTATTAAATGTCACGGGCTGATCTTCTAGAATAACCAATAAACTTCCCGAAACTGGCTCACCATCCTCAAACACACACACACACACACACACACACACACACACACACACACACACACACACACACACACACACACACACACACACACACACAGATTCTTTCAACGTTTCTTCAGGCAGTTATCACATGATTGAGTTAGACTAACTTTCTTCAATAAATTGAAGATAACGTTCTTTCCACCTCACATTGACCTTGATTCTCTGGGCGCACACACACTCATGTCTGCCAACACACACAGGCATGACAATGAGCAAACATTGCCTCCATCATACCTAGCTCTCTGTATCTTGTGTTTTTATTTTACATATTCACTTATGTTACCTGGCAGCTCGAAGCAGGCAATGCACGTTTCCTACCTCTGGGACCAGCAGATCTTTTCGCAAAAGTGTGTACGGGCATGTTTCTGCGTGTCGGAGCCGTTAGTTCAGAGTGCAGAGGTCACCCGGGGGGGTCAGAGCTTACGTCTTATGTTCCAGCTATAGAAGAGCTCCTCTGTTATATGCTGAAAGGACACTGAAACAGTGTCTTCAGAGGGAGGTCTGGGTGGCCCAGGCAGGAAATGTTTTCAAATAGCAAGATGATAAAGATCTTAATGACCTGTGAGGAGAGTGCAGCCTGTTCTCATCTTTTGTCCACGTCGGTTCATTTGTATCCATGTTTTCATGGCCGCATGTGTTAGTGTGAGTCAGTGCATGAAAGAATGCATGTTTTGTGTGACATGTGTGTCTGTTTCACTTGGCTTGTAAAGAGGTCCATGCTGGTCATATGAGAACCTCTGCTGAACTTAAGAATCTCTAAATAGTGGAAGTTCTATGTTTGGGAGCTGGACCGAAGCCACTGGCCCTAGCACTGACCCCACACCTGCCCCTGTGTACGTGTGTGTGTGTGTGTTCTTGTACTTGCTACTGAGTACCAAAAATACTCATTCTGCTAGCAAAGTGAGGACATTTTGGCTGGCCCCGCCAACTTCAAAGGACTGTTTGAGGGTTAAGACTTGGTGTTAAGTTTGGGGTCAGAATTGGGTTGAGGTTAGGGTTAGGGTCAGGTGGGTCAGTAGGGATGTTAGGGCCAGGAGGATGGTGATGTAAATACAAACACTGTCAAAGTGGTGAAGATGTGAAAGCATGTGTTGAGATTAACTTCACTCCACAGCCATTTTCAACAAATTACTCTAAATTAATCCCATCTTGTGAGTACAGAAGTCTTTGGGATCTTGAGCGATTCTGCCCCATCCTGTTCAGATGTGTTTAGTAAAGGAGTTTTCATCCTTCCTCTCCATCCATTTTTCCTTATTTCCTCTCTCATTCATCTCTTTCTTTCCTCAGCCATTACCCCCTCTCGTTATCTTTTTCCCCCCTCTTTTCACGACTTCCCCCTCTCTTTTCGCTGCTAATTGCTACCTCGTTGCAGCATCACAGGAGCCGGGAGCTCATTAATTGCTGAAGAGGAGACAGGTGGCGCCACTATGTTGTGATGATTCTTGCTAGTTGTGTCACTTTATTGTGTTCCTGTTGTGTTTATGTGTGTTTTTGTTTGTGTGTGTGTGTGTGTGTGTGTGTGCGTGCGTGCGTGCGTGCGTGCGTGTGCGTGCGTGTGTGTGTGTGTGAGAGTCTGTGTGGGGCTCCTGCTTGTTAGCGACACAGAGCCCCTTCTCACTGTAATCTCTTTGTTTATGCAGTGCGAAAAGGGCCTGGCAGGGGCATGAACTCCCCACGCTCTTATCCCACTGCGCCACTCACCCCTAGCAGACCCCTCATGCCCCTCCGCCACCCTTCCAACACCCCACTTTGCTCCCACCGCCTCCCCTGTTGGCCTCCACCCCTGCCGTCCCTCCCTGTGTCCCATTGTCCGTCCTTCCTGTCTTGCTTTGTTAGCATCAGAAACTCGGGCTGTACAGCAGGTCAAAGATGAGCCTCTATGCTACAGGACAACATGTTCCTATGCAGCCCCCCCCCCCCCCCCCTATTGTAATGCACACATTTGTGCCTCAGATTACAGCTCATACCAAACAGTATCAGCAGCAGGCGTTTGAAAAGCACATTTAGTGGGTTAAACTAACTTTAAGTGACTTTGAAAAGTGCGTAACCATTTTGCATTCTGCGTAACGTTTCACTCTCTTTAGTTCTTCATTTCCCAAATAATTTTGATTTCAGAACTAAATTTTCCATATTTGTACTTTAGTAATATAAACTTAATTAATCCAGGCTGACTTTTTCTACTTGTCTCTCTGAAGTGCCCGTTTGAATCAATTCACACACCACACTCTTCCTCTTCCATCCATCGTGACCTTCAGCCCTCTGTCACATCGCTCTCTTTTGAAGAACTCGCTGAAACAGCGTTGGGTCTTTGGCAGTAAGTGTCTGACTGTTGGGTAAAGTCTATGAGAAAGAACAATCACAAAGCAAGCAGTGTGTTGGCCGAGATGGAGCGCTGTGGTGAGCGATGATGTGTGAATAAGTGAGTGTGTGCGTGTGTGTCGGCCTGGATCGGTGTGTGTGTCTTGTGTTCATCTGTGTGTTCATGCAGGTGTAGAGGTTAGCAGGAGTGTGTAGGTCAGCATCCTGCCCCGGGTGTCACCTTGCTCTGTTGGGCCCAAACAACCAGCTCTTCTCTTCTCTTCTCTTCTCTTCTCTTCTCTTCTCTTCTCTTCTCTTCTCTTCTCTTCTCTTCTCTTCTCTTCTCTTCTCTTCTCTTCTCTTCTCTTCTCTTCTCTAGTTAGATGGTTCATTAACTCCCGTGTGTGTATGAAAGGCATGAATTGAACATGACCATCTATAGTGATGAAGGGTCCGTGTGCACGCTAAGATCCAGTTATTCTTCTGTTGTCCTAAACTGTCTGACTGACACAGAACACAGCACGTGTAATTATGGAAGGCATGTGCATTACAGCTGCTTAAACTCCTGCTGAACCTTTTGCCGACGGTGGTCATTACAGTTTTATCCTGAAGATAAAACTTGTATTTCACCGTGTTTCTGCCTCAGTGCTGGTTAAAGGAGAGAATCAGGATGGAACCAACAGCCAGCCAGACAGCAGCAGCTGTACTGTCTGCATGATGAACTGTAGGTGATCAATTTAGATTTCTGTGTACAGCCATAACTGAATTATCCACATGGTCGCCTTGGTAACTGCCTGACATAGGTATGTCGGGCCTCAATAGGAGGAACCAGTTGATGATTTTAAATGTCAGTGTTGCTGTCACATGCCTGTTTAAATGGTAGGAAGATGCATTTACTGACATGTTTGATGACCATCGACTCACCAACTCAAAAAAAAAAAACCCTAAAAAGCTATCAGGATCCGATTTGTTACGGCCTAAGAACGTGGGAAGGTTATAAGAAAAGGACAAACAATGACACGAAGTAAAGAGCTTCTTGGAAAAAAAGAGAAAAATGTTTTTAGTAGCTAATATTTCCATCTAGGGGCCACATGTCTCCTGTGTCGTGCCTGCTATTCCGTTATTCTTTTTGATATTCCATTCTCTTGATCAGCTGTTCCCGTCTGTAACAAATTTGACCAGAAAGTGATTTTGAAACTGATTTGTCTGATTATTTTATAAAATGCTTCCATTCTGGCACAGAAGAATAATAATTTGTCTGGGATTACAGAGGCCCTCTGTCCTGCCCTGGGGGTGCACACGGGACACCGATGCATTGAAATTCCTTTTCATTGTCCTTTTCACCTGAGGGAAAACTCCTCTACTGTAGACCAATTAAAGAATAATGAAAATATTTATTACAGAGGAGGGTTTTGTGGTGGATTCTCTTTCTCGCTCTGGATTGTGTTGCGCCCCGCCCCGGCCCCGCCCAGCCCTGTCGATAGTTTTATGGTAGCTGTAAAGTGATACAGTGAGTGGTTTCACAATGACAATAACAAGCTGTAAAAGCCATTCCCACTCCATCAGTACGCCCTCATTAGGTTTAAATGGCTGCTTGACACCTACCCCGTCAACATGTGTGTCAGAAGACACTTTAATAAAATCCCAGCTCGCATTTCATTGGATTTTTGAGTTTTTCCCTGTGAAGTATCCCAGTGTGATGTGTTCATAACCCTTTTTTGGGGTGATGTCATCCATGCGAGTAGCTGCTCTTTGGTAAAATGATAAAAGATGAGACATTTTAATGTTTGTTCGACCGTTTCGCAGTGAGATTACGCAAATTAGACAAAGAAATCTGACAACGTCAGACATTTTCTCCCAGCCAGGAAGTTAATTGATCGTTGGCCTCTTGGGCTGCTGAGTCACCCATGAAAAAGGATTTTCTCACAGTGACACAGGGGGGATTTTTCTCTCGGAAGGTCAAAGTTCAACCGAGAATGAATCGGCGTGGAGGTCAGGGGTCGAACCGAGAGGCTTCTTCTCCGTCATGTCACACCTCTGTCATCACTCCCTCTGTTATCCTGCGGTTGCTGGTCGATTCCCTGGGCGGCCGTGTGTGTGTGTGTGTGTGTGTGTGTGTGTGTGTGTGTGTGTGTGATGCATCTGCATGCGGTGGGAGTAGCTGTGACCGTTCGTCAGTCACACAACCGTCATTATGGTGTTTACGAATGCGGCGCAGCTCTTCAACATTCCACTCTGCTGTGCACGTTCTCATCCCTCTCTCCAGCTCCCGCTGGTCATATTTGAAGGCTTATTTTTGCCATCTGGACCTGGGCCAGAACATTAGTGAACAGAACCTACAGAAGGAAAGGAAACGGGAGGATGTGATGGTGAAAAGGAAACTGCGCTCGTGTCACTCGTTCAGGTCACTCTCACCACCACACACACCTCCTCTCCTTCCTCCGTCCCTGCCTTCAGACAGAGGTTGCTGTGTAAATGCACCGGTGAATGGGAGCGAGCGGCCGGGCTCAGAGCAGACTATGTTAAACTGCTTGTTAGTTTAAAGACATGATGTGGTGAATAGATGGAGGATTAGCCGCTGCGGCGCAGAGGTGTCTCCCTAAAATCGACTCCATCCGCTGACAGCCGTTCGCTTCACCCATCAGACAAAAGGATAAATTGCTCTTGAGGTGAACAGGGGAAAAGAAATATTATTTTTAAACCCTTTGAAAGAAATGAAAACGTAATATATAAAAAAGAAATCTCTGCATCAAATCAGTTTATATGATATTGAAATTTAATGTGGTTTCTGCAGCAGTTCTGCACGTTGTTTTGCTCATACTCGTTACGGTCATGTGATCTAAAACCTCATATAATGACTTGTACATATATATATATACAACCTGGTCAAGCCCTCAGATGCGTCTCTGTGTCTTCAAAATGGTTCTCACATTTCCGCACCTGTGCCAACATCCAGGTTATCTCACAGGCAGCTGATGTTGTGACATGTGGAAGCTGATAAAAGAGGGCAGCTTTCACCTTCTGACAATTCCTGTAGAAGGCGAAGAAAGAAAAAATAACGGAAGTGTCCCCCCCCCCTCCCCCCTCTGAGCTGCTGAAGGTGCTAACTCCCTCAGATACTGTGGCTTGTTTTCCAGATCCTCCTCACCCTCCTCCTCCTTTTTTCTCAACCCCATCTCACTCTGGTCTGCTCCCTTCCCCCGTTTCTGTGCACCCATGTCCTCCCCCTGTGTGTGTGTGTGTGTGTGTGTGTGTGCGCGCGCGCGTGTGTCAGACCAGCCCTCCCTACTAGACAAGTGAAATAAACTCCACCTTTTTGCACCCCTCCTCTCTCTCTCTCTCTCTCTCTCTCTCTCTCTCTCTCTCTCTCTCTCTCTCTCTCTCTCGTCCACACACATACACACTCCAAGAGGGAGGAGGTGTGTGTGCGGTGGATCCTTCCCGCGGAGAGCACTGAAGTGAGGCAGAAGAGAGGAGAGGAGCGGCAGACTGTACCATGCCAGTGCAGGCAGGAAGGCTGAGGCGCTGCGCGTCCGTCTGTCTCTGGATGCAGGCTCCTCTGCTGCTGCTCGGACTGCTCTCCCTTCATGTGCAGGCACACGGTGAGTTACTGCAGAACTTCTCTCCGTTCCGTCTGGTGACTGTTTGTTGATTGTAGACCGCTGCAGCGCCAATCCGTGCTCTGCTGCTGCTCTTGGTAAGCTGCTGGTGATGACAGATGAATTTTAAAATTAGATTCAAATGCCACACACACACACACACACACGGTCTGACATCAGGTATGCGAAATGAGGGCTTGTGGCTCTTGTGATAGAAAACAATTTGAGCCTTAAACAACTGAGGCTGAACACCAAAACAGCCGGTCATCGGTCCGGTCTGTCAGCCCGGCTCTTGTCAGCGTCCTGCAGCTCCTCCAGCACACGCACGGCTTTGATCACGGCAGGTGTTTTGATCTCCTCGCAAGGACTGGCAGCGGTATTGTCACGGATGGACGCCGTGAGCGCCATCAGACGCTTTTGGCGTGACCATGTTTGGTATGTGGAGTGTGACTGAGCGAGAGATCGTGCTGGATTTTACGGTCTGTAGTGTTTAAGGGCTGCGATGTGCACGCTGACGGCGCGACCCTCCTAGGAACCGGCGATCTCCGGTGGGAAGGAGCGTTCCAGTTGTGTGCAGAACGCTGACCCGGAGCCAGTGTGTGTGAGTTGTAACTGGTATTTGTGTGTGCTGGTATTTTCCTCTTTATTGTTGGTCTATTTAAAGTCAGAACAGATTGTTTCAGCTGGGAGTCGTGAGGTGAAGCCAGCAGAAGCTCATGGCTCAGGCTCTGCTATGCGCCGAGGTCGTGCTGTGACCTCTGGCTCATGTCATCCCCTCTTTCTCGTCCATCTTTCCTGTCATTGTCACCAGTGGGGTCAGCTTTCCTATGGACTCCACGCTGGTTTACCCCTCCTGGTGATTTATTCTCTCTGCTCAAAAAGGCTCTTTTATCATTCAGAGGCATGACAGGGGATTCTCCTGCCACAAATGCGCATGTCCACTGAAAACACCTATTTTAGTCTCATGTTGGCATGGTTTTGTTAATCCTCTCCCACAGTTTCATTGTGAAATCTGAAGATTTTTTTTTATTTATTTACATAACAAAATCTTAATCTTATAATATTTAAAGGCTTCTCGTGTTTCAGTCAACATCTTTGTTACCTTCTTCATTTAAAATTACTATTCAACTAATTATTATTATATTTTAAACAGAATAATTCCCAGAAGCCCCTTACTAGATGGCAGAACTGTTCTTTTCAAGGATTTCCAGGTTTTAAAACTTTCTGTTGTTTCTGTTTTCCCAAAATTTCCTGTGCTAAATGATATTGTTAAATTAATTCAGAGTGTGCAAACAGGGAGAAATACATGTCAAAATCCAATATCACCTCTCAAGTCTGCGTCATTGTTTGTTGACGCAGGCGTGATTGATCGGACCAGTAACGGACCCTTTGTTCACTTGTCACGCTGACGAGTGAGTGTGCTGGCAACAGAAAGATCTGTGTCTGAGAAGGCAAGTATTTGTTTGCTGAAAAATAAGGTGTGATGAGAGAGGGAAAGATTTTGTTTTCCTTAAGTGTTAGTCTGGGCTTATGGGATCGGAAGTCCAGTGTTTCCTGGTGTCCACAGGTGAAGAGCAGCCTGGAAGCAGCCAGCCACACTCCTCCCCACAGTGCGTCCAGGATATTGCCTCTCCCGCAAACAAATAAAGGACGCTCTGTATGTTATTCCTCAAGGAGAGAGGCGCGCATCAGGAATGTGCACGCTTTATAAATCACGCACACATGCAGATCATCTGTGACCTTCCACCCTCTTCAGGCTGCAGATCTTCGCCGCCAGTTCTGGGAAGTGAAGAGTGAGCGTGATAGCTTACATTTCATTGTCCTTGGTGGAAATAAGCGCAGCTGTATCAGTTTTCACAGTCAAAGCTCCGCCAGTTGCTTTGCTTTTGTCACAGTCCGCTAATGAGACGCTGTCGCTCACTTTGTTTGTTTTAACATCATAAAACGCCACACTGGTTTTTGCTACACGAATTGTTGCCTCAATCTTTTATAAGCTAGCTTCATTGTCATGGTATCAAAGGCCTCAATGATCATCTTTATAGTGCTTTAAAGGGTAATCAACAGATTAACGGGGCAGAAGGGCCGATGCTCGGCTTTAAACCTCTTCAAATAATAATAAACAGTCAGTAAGGCTAAGCAAAAGTCTTGAGAGCTGACACACGCTTGGAAACTGCTAGTCGCACTTTCTGCTCGTCCGGTCCGGCGCTTCCTGCCAGGATGTGTTGGGTATCCTCGCTGCAAACTGGCGCCTAATTAGAGCCACCGATCTTCTGGCTGTCGAGCGGCAGTGAGGCGCTGCTGCGTGCTGCACAAAACTGAAAGCTGGTGCCCCCAAGTCAACTTTCACCTGAGATATGGCTTCACTGCTTTATTTTGTTCTGTGTGATGCAGACGGAAACCCACCGTCTGGGGGAAGTGAAGGTCAACAGGTCGTGACCCAAAAGGCTAATTTAGCTGCAAGAATTCAGTGGCAAATCAAAGACGTGAGGAGGGGAGAGTGGATCTGCTTTAATGTTGTGTGTGACAGGAAGGAAAAATAAAATGACCCCCAGGATTTGGGGACTGAGGGGGAGTGACGTCCTGTAACAGAGCCAGAAACTTTAAACCCAGTCAGGTTACCAGCCTGACTTCTCCTGTGTGTGTGTGTGTGTGTGTGTGTATCCCCTTTCCTTGTCATTATGGGGGTTCATTCTGGGTTTATTTTGATATGAAGGTCACTCTTTGACCCTGGAGCGTCACATTATGTTCTGGCCCTTTGAAAGTAGCCTGATGTTTTACAGCTGCATTCCTACTTATATATATGGCTCAGACTCTGTATATATATATATACACATATATTTCTCTTTTTTTGTCTTTTAAACTGTAGTTGTTGCACTACAGCCACAAGAACCCAGAAGCGTGCGGCGCTGCAGTGACGGACAGAGAACAGGTGACGCCGTGCACAGCAGAGCAAAGCTGGCTGTCACAGCCGCAGTGTGTCGGGACTTTAAGGGCTTAAGGTTTTCCATGCAGCCACACATGTGGCGGCCCACATAATACCCGCCCGTCCCAGCCCCTGGAACATTTCTTTTTTTTCTTTCGGATGGGGAAGGCTAATTGGGGTGTGTGGAGTAGGTGCATATTTTGAGCCAAAGCAGATGGATGTGAAATATAGACGTAGACGTTTGACGGCTTCCTTTCCCAAAGTTGAGGCAGTTGGAGGCTGAGATTAGGGGCCGTTTCCACAAGCGCTCAGATGTTCTGCTCATGGATGCTGTCATGTCTTCTGTCCGGACAGAAAATAAATGACCTCACGGGCTTATAGATGTTTCAGATTTGGCCAATGAGTTAACTGCAGAAAATCATTGGCAAAGAGGAGGCGCATGAATCAACGGCCTAAAATGTGGTGAAAGAAACGTTCACAGACGGCAATTTAGGGTCATTAGCAGATGTCAGCGTGTCCACTTTTAACCAAATGGCTTTATAGGCACATAAACTGTCATCATGGTGTGATGGTACCTACTGGCTGTCTAAGTGTGTGTGTGTGTGTGTGTGTGTGTGTCAGACAGGGATGAGAGAATAGGAATAGTTGACAGCATGTTTGTCCAGTGAGATAGTACAGAGAAGGTCTGGAGCCATGATGGGTGATATTTGACTTAGATGATGGAAGCTAATCACACTGAGAGACAGTGGGCCGCATATAACTGTAAACACACTCACATAGTCACACACACAAACACACACACATACAGGCACATGCAAAGCAGTGACTTGTGTAGACATGAATTTTTATGATGGATTTTACACGAATCCACTTTGACGTCCACATACTTCATATTGTGCACACATTAGAGGGATATAGGTTCAGTTCCTAGCATAAACACTCACACACACACACACACACAATGACAAGCTGTATACACATGCACACAACCAGGCTGTAAATGGATGGAAAGAGACTGTGTAAGCCTGTGGGGATGACTGAGATGCCACAGGCCGAATTTTTTGGGAAATAAACACACGGCAGCTGTAACGTTAACACCCTCCATCTACTCCCAAACACTCTCTCTCTCTCTCTCTCTCTCTCTCTCTCTCTCACTCACACACACACACACACACACACACACACACACACACACACACACACACACACACACACACACACACACACACACACACACACACACACACTCACGCGTACAGAAAAACCTCAGACCTTACAGACAGATGAAATTTCGCCTTCTGTTCATTTTAACAGTTATTATCAGCTGCTGTGAAACTCTAGCAGTCAGGATGATTTTGTCAAAGGCTGAAGTATTTACAGCATATTTTTAACAGTCCTGGTTGATACTCCAGACACACACCAAACCCTTGCAGGAGCCTTGAATTTGTGATAATTAGGGTTTGAATACAAAAACATCCAAAAATGTGAAGGTTCACAACAGTCCATGTGTCATATTTTAATAATATCTGGTCAGAATTCAGATATAATTCACATTATCATTGAGTTTTTATCTCCACAAAAATGCCAAACAGACGCTTGCATTGAGGCATCCTATATTATTGTGTTTGCCAAGGTCGAATGCTGCCTACGCTGAACTCTTGGTTTTTCAAAATATCACCTTATCAGCATTATTACCTTGACTGTAGAAGCAGCTTGACCTAGTGAGCACACCCTGTCTCTGGAAACCATGGCAACAACCTAATCAGACTCACATCTGAATCTGAATACTTGCTCCAGTCATGTCTCAGTGAACATTTACCTGCGTTTCAGTCTGTGTTCGTCATCATACATCAGCGACTCTTAATGGAACATTTTAGTTTAGTTTTTGTGCTGTTTGTCAGGTGGGACTGTTTCTTAGCTTGCTGGGAAAAATACCTTGCGTATGCTTGCCCTGTGTTGATTATAAAATGACCAAACACTTCCAGTGTTTATTTAAGAGAAGAGACAGGCCTCAAAATTGTTTGTGTTCATTTCTTTTCTCATGTGACGCCACAAAGGTGTAATTACATAAAAAATATGTAATCAGACTTCGGCCACATGTGCTAGCAGCAGAGAGTTGCATCTGCTGAAAATGTCGCATGTGTCTCCTGCTCGGTCATTCCACAAGTTTTACCTCGTGAGCGTGTGTTTTGGTGTATGTGTAGCCATTGTTTATCGGTTTATAGGGATGATTTTAGCTACGATGGAACAATGAATCACATGTTGTTAGCGCAGAAATAGTTCATCCAACGAGGTAAAAATAGCTGCAGAGCGAGAACGGATTGAAATGTGTGTGTGTACGTGTGTGTGCGTGCTCGTGTGCGCCTGTGTGTGTGTTTGTGTGTGTGAGTGTGTGTGTGGCCAAGGACGAGCGGTACACCTGTGGAAAAGGTTTTTCCACTTTCTGCTCCACCAAAGTGCAAAAAAACAGTGCAATGTAAATATTTTGTTTTGTTGCCATGTTTCCACCAGTATCTGCTCACGTCTCTTCCCAGTTTGGTGTCCAGCCGCTGGCTGGCTCCAGAGCCTGCTGGAGGTCACGATCCCAACTGACTCCAGGGAGGTGTGGGGTCGTTAGCTTTGCTGCTATTCCCCACCACAGATAATCACACAGCCCAAGATAACCAACCCACGGCAGACGGCAGCTCGTCTGGTCAGCCTGGTGACACCTCTGCAGCAAATGCTGCTTTCTGTCAAAAGACCCTTTTCCAGCTTTTACTAAATGTTATCAATCTTTTATTCATTATCAGCCGCTTGGAACCAGCCACTCAAGAAGATCATCAGTTGTTATCATTCACCACTTTAAAAAACATTTGAATAAAATCATTTTCTATTTCACAAGTGTTTCTTGTTAACAGGGCTTGTTTATCCCTGCAGGACATCTTCCTCCACGTCTCTCTTCCAGCTCCAAAACTGCTGCTAATGTGTTTTAAATAAATAGAGAGAGCTACATAACAAGATGGCATGTGTTTAAATAAGTCCCCCAGATATATCTGCCCTGCATGCTGCCGTCTGGTCAAACGCATCTGTCTGAAGGCGTGGAGAAGCGACCGCTTTCATGGATCCACTCCAGATCAGCGGTGCCTCGGTTGTGCACAAACACCCCGCCGAGTGGTGTCGGAAATCGTGTGCTTTGTATATTTGAGGAAGTCTGCTGTTTTGCATTGAGAGCTTTGGGGGGAATGTTTGAATCTGATGTCTCATTTTTCGGCCATGCATCAGCGTGGAGCTGCAGGAGTAGCTGTGATTTGCGCGATGTCGGTGTGACAAATCCACAGCGCCTCATCAGGGCGACGTTTGGGAGCATCCAGCCGTGTCTGGTTTGATGGGAGGAGCGGCACCCAGGTGCCTCAGAAAAGAAGCTGGGGAGCTTCTGATGGTGTCCTTTCACTCCTTCTCCTTCCTTTAAGACTGCTTCACCATTTCCTGCTACTTCATTAGGAGCGCCGAGGGTCTTCGATTGAAAGTTCCGGAGCCCTTGTATACATGTCACTTATCCCCATAAAAGGACACACACACACATACACACACACACACACACACACACACACACACACACACACACACACACACACACACACACACACACACACACACACACACACACACACACACACAGGGATGACAGCTGCATAGGCAGAGCCTGGTTCATTACTGCATCATTCATCAGGGCGACATAATGCAGGAATGTTTGAAGAGCTGTTGATGATGCTGTTGTGTTGGAGGACAGGCGGCCTGAAAGCAGCTCCGGCAGCTCCCATTATCCTTCCCTCTGCTTCCATTCTGCTGGTTCCGGTGTAGAAATGGGATCCTAACCCTTGTGTAGGAGATGTAGGAGAGCCAGTGTGTGAGCGACAGGACTGTGGTAGTCGTGGCGAGATGTTTCCAGGCTCCAGGTTTCAGGTTCTCACAAACCAGGACAGAAATGCTTCAAGATGCAATTCGCCGCACTTGCCACCTTTGTAAAAAACAAAACAAAACAACAACAACAACAAAAAACAAAACAAAAAAACATTTATTTTATTCTTTGTGAACATATAGTCAAATATTTTGAGTCAGTTACAGACCAAGATACATTTTATCAGTCTGTTTCCTGGGTAAAAAGTACCCAAGCAGAAACAAAACAAAACAAAAACAAAAAACAAGCTGTCTTTTTTCGTTTTGAGCAAAACATAAATCACTTGGATGTTTATACGGAAAGATTGATGGCAACGTGAACGCACGGCGGCGCCACCTGCTGGTCATTCTAAATGCCTGCTTTCAGTGTGTCTCCTCGGTCTTGTGTCGTGTGGTTTGTCACTGATAAATATCACGCAATAGATAGCCTACTTCCGTGCAAACCCTTTTCTGTGAGCAGGACTTGATTTAATTTAGAATTAGACGCACATGGGGGCAGGCATTACAATGAAAGGCAGTTTCTCCATGCATGCCCGAACAGGAGCTTTGTTTTAAAGGGTTAAAGGGATTAAAGGGTTTTCATAATGTTCAATAAAGTTCTAAAAAAAAAAAGGACATCACGTGACGTCACATCCCTTTCCGGGTTTACCTATGGCAAGGTGCACTATTTTCGCTCCATTGAGTGACTTCCTGGATCTCCAGATAAATGACCTTAAATTTCCAAAAGTATAGTGACGATTATTATTTAGGACTAGGCAATAGTTTTTCTTGCTAATGTTATATGTTTTGGATGTTACTATTATAAAAATGTCTAGATTATTTGAGAATTGAAGTTAAGCAATGCTAATAATGTTAGCGACCTCCCTCTGCGCTAACTATGCATTTTCTTGTTGTATCACTGCATAATCACCCACCATATCTCTGACTCTTGGTCAAAGCACATCTAATGAAAGCTAAAATTTAAACTAATGTTTCCACTGGGTTTTATACTGTGTGTTGTTGTGGAACCAAGCCAAGCACATATGTTATGTTAACATGGTTAAATACTTTGAAACTGCCATGCCAGTGGTTTTTATCACCAGAATAGGCTGATGAATATGTAAATTCTTTGGCTATGTCCTTAGATTCATTTGAGAATGCTGGTAATGCTATTTACAGGCTAATACCTATAACAATACCACATGTATACTTCTTTTTTCATTTCCATTTTATATCAATATAGACTCACAGTTTTATATCAAAGTTAAAATTACCACAGAGATAAAACAGTGTTGCTCTTTTTCTTTCTCACAACAGTATGTCACAAGCCTGGTGCAGTGTCCCTTGTTGCCCCAACAGCAAAAGGAAATCCCCATTCGAGCCTCCATGAATTCCCAGTGGATAAAAGTATATGTGCCAACTGGGTGAGGAAAATCAGGAGAAACAATGGACCAAATCCTGGGGTCCTATTTTTATTGTGGTCCTAAATATACAATAATTATAAGTTTGGATGATTCTGTCAGCAGCAGCATTTTCTAGTATTGGTTTCTAGCATATGTTTCCAGCCAAATTTAAGAACATTCTAGATGGTAAAGTATATGACGGATAACTTTATATAGAAAAGAGATAGTAAAACAGTATTAATGTTAACTTTACCTTTTGAATTTAAACAACCTTCCTTGAATTCTGAAGCAGTGCGTAGAATCTCTATGGAAGAATTCTCGCCAGTACCCTGCAATCACCAACCCAGAAGTAAACCGGAAGTTGAGCGACATCAGCGTGAACGGACCCCCACTGTCTGCCTCACAGGACGAGACAGACCCTTGAATTTCAGAGCAGTTTCAGCCAAAATAGGGACGAGCTCGGTCTCCCATTGTCCAGCTGCGCGATCACAGAAGCGGCTTCATTAAGACATTCCTGCACATGTGGGATGTCTGGCCTATTCATAACACCGGCAGGAAGATGAACGCAGAGATAAGAATGAGAACACAGCGATAAAGCAAAATGGGAGTGAAGAGAAAGAAAGAGCGAACAGAAGAGTGGGAAAAAAAACAACAAATCTGCAGCCCTCCATGTTTCTCTCTCTGCAGCGACGGGCCTGTCAAACACTAGCAAGATGGACCGCTACTTAGCAGGAAGAAGGGGGCAGGAAGGCAGCGGCGTTGTCAAATGAGTGTGTCCTAAGTGGAAAGGGGAGGCGGGTAGTGTTTACACGGGCATGGTGAAAGGGTTTTTGTGGCTGGCCTTGTTTGACATGAGCAGGATAACAAATGAATATTTTCCCCTTCATTCTTCTTCCACATTTTGTCTCTTTCACTAAATCTTCCTTCTCATGCTTCACATCTCTCTCCCTCGCTCTGTGTGTGTGTGTGTGTGTGTGTCAGAGTTGTTAACAGCACATTCACACACACACACACACACACACACACACACACACA
>BJFM01000220.1:46732-61245 GCA_016586285.1 Arothron firmamentum | reverse complement strand
ATGTCCATGAAAGTCCTCACAAAGATAGAAGTCCAATGATGTGTGTGCTCACGGATTCGAAACTGTGACATATTGACTGTCATGTGATGCCAGCTGATTCCTCTTACAAGGATATCACATGTCACCCGGACTGACGCCATCCCATCCTCGTGTGATTGACACGGCAACAGGCCGTGCTAATCTTAGAAGGTGTTGAAGGCGGTCACAGAGGCCACACCACTGCAACTGTCAATCACGCAAGAAGAAACAAAAACATTAGTGGCGCCGGCCAACCCAGAGCAAGAGAAAGCGGAAGAAGAGGACGCGGAGGTGAGCAAAGCGAGTCTGGATTACAAACTGAGCTTATCTGCAGGTTTTACCCATAAATCCCTCTAATCAGCTCCTGCAGACGGGAGCGACGGATCAATCCAGGCGCGCCCAGACCCCATTATGACGCGACCGGGGAACAGGAAACAGGAATGCACCTGAAAAATGGTCCTGATTGCCCGTGTCCGCCCGTTGGTCGTTATGTGTTTGCGTGTGCAGATGTGGCGCTTTCAGCCAGGAAATAAATAAAGCAGATAAAGTAGAAGCGGTGATAAGCCATTAATGGGGTGGGGTGGGGGGATCTGTCTTGGCGGAGGTGTGGACGTTGGGAGCGTGCCTGCGTGTGACACCAAATAAGCAACGCTGTCGCCTGGAAATTGCATTTGGACTTCCTGATAACCAATTTGCAGTGAAACCGAACCGAGGGCAGCAGTTCTAGACAACCGGTTGCACCAGCAGAGCTGTTGGCGCCGAACACGCCGCAGAAGCAGCAGCGTTGTTTGTTGGGTGCGGACGCACTGCAGCATCGATGGAGCTCAACTAAGTAACAATAATAACGTCAGAGCCGACTCGGGACAAATGTTGCACATTAAATTCTAATTATCCAAACGGTTTATTTTTTGCAGGTCCTGGAGTTCATCCATTCTGAGGTGACTCAGGCCCGCGCTGCAACACCACCGCCCGTCCGTGACTCCGGCACGGCACGAATCGCTTCCACCGGCTTAAAGAAATGTCGTCCTTTCAGCGTAATTACGGCAGCTGCTACATTTCATTACGATATAATGGTGCGTGGGAGTTTGTATGAATGTACCTTCCGAACACGGCTGACGTGTGTAATTGCTTCATTTTTCATCTCTACCTTTACTTTGGGTGAAATGAAAAGACGGAGGGGAGGAAAAGAGGGTCCCGGCTCCAGCCCAGCCCTCCTGGCACTGGCCTTCCCCTCTGACCTGTCCCTTTCATCCGCTCAGGTGGGAGAGCAGCCGATCAAACTGGGAAATGAAAGGAGTTTGCATCTTTTTGGTGAACGTCCACTGGGGNNNNCCACGGGACGCGGTTCTTGCTGGAGAACAGCGGTGTGCTGAGGACGTACTTGAGGTTTAAGCCTGCTAATCCACACCTCCTCCAGCGTGACGTTCCTCTTGTTATCAAAGTGTCTCATTCCACAATAAGTTAAGTGCCCACTTAAGAGCCCGGAAGAAATTCCACCCTGCGCATTCACTTCAAGTCACAGCTAAACGTGGCTCGATGCTAATGAGGAGAAAGAAAAACCAGACCATCCACTCTAATTAATGACACTGACCCGATAAGGCACAAAAATAGGAAGACGTGTGAAATGAGCCTACTCGGATTTCTGTGGAAAAATGTGGGATTATTGGAGCAGCTGCAGACGCAACGCTAGTTTGAAACTCTTCCACGAGGACGTCGGTGGGGTCAGGCTACGGTTCTGTTCAGCCCAGCCTTCAAACGCTGTCTGCAGAGGGAAACGCATATGCTCCCATCAGAGCCTCGATGTTCTGCGCTCTGTCATTCCCACTCCCAGGCAGGCTGTCAGATCTATTTTTGCATCTACCTGTCATCATCCCGGCATCCCCTGATCCACAAGGCCTTTTGTTTAATCTTTTCTTTACCTTCAGGCGTCGGCTGGAGTTTAGCGACTTACCTCGGCTGCCGGTATTCCCTCCGGGGGTCGACACTGTAGCAGCACTTCCTGCTCCAGAGATACCTCCTTTCCCAGGGGTTCCTGATCAAATGTCTTCTTCAGGTCTGTAAGCAGAGAAGAAATATAATGAGCACCATAAAGTGGGATATTCTGTAGTGGAAAGCATATGGTAAACTGATTACAAAAGAAATGGCATCATAAAGAGACTGGATGACATATCGATTTAATAAGCAATGCTGTTGTGATGTCAGAGTGGAACATTTGCTGTGGCAGCCAGTAAAAACACTCCTGTTGCATGAGAGCACAACTATGTCCTCACAAAGATAGAAGTACATAGTTGTGCATGAGAGCACAACTATGTACTTCTATCTTTGTGAGGACTTTCATTGGTGTAATAAATTTCCCAGCCCCTGACCCCTGACCCTGACCCTGACATAAACCCAATTCTAAGCCCACCCTTAGAACCAAGCCATGCCAGGGCACTGGTGAGAGGTGTGTGAGATCTGATCCACCAGTCTGATGGAACATCACAAGCTAGTTAATCTCTAACTGGGATGACTGGTAATCGAGAGCAGGGACACGGTCAAGTGTATGAGATCACTTTGCCAAACATGCAGGTGGACAAGTTGATGCAGAGTCTTTGTAAACCAAAAGTTTTCTCTAAAGAGTGATGCAAGAATTCTATAATTGGTGCTCGAAAGTTGCAAATGTTTGACTTCCACCGGTTTTCTGTCAGTTTGTCAGAAAAAAAAAAAAGAAATCTCTGAGCTGCAAGTTGTTATTGTCACACAGTTGGTTCACACGCTAAAGACAGGCCGCTTTGTAGCATGTTCTGGTCTTTGAATGCAACACACAAAAAAACATACTTTCATCCTAGGGAGACGTGCCGTGGCACCGGAGGTGTCGGCCATAATCAAGACAATGACTGATTCACGCTAATGGTCGTCACGCTGCGCCGGGTGACAGCATCACAGAGCGACGCGAGATGCACCGCAATTTCTCGCACAAAACGTTTAAACGAGTTCAGCGGCTTTCATTTTTTTATTCTTGTTATTTTTTTCGCAGTAGCTGGTTTCAACACAATTAGGCCGACATCAAAATAAGAGCAGCGAAAGACAGATAAAAGAAGGGATGGAGGGAAAAAGTCATGAAAGACCTGAATGAAAACGTGTAGGTGGATCTCTTAATGGCTGTTTTTAAATCGACATGAGATATTGTAATAAAAAAAAACCCCACATCAAAGGGGATGCTAACCTCTGAACTGTACGTCTCTGACTTTTGCCTCACAGGCAGCAGAGCTCAGCACATGTTCAGGCCATTAGAGAGGCGGCGAAAACACGGTAATCCGAGAAGAGAGGCCGCGTTAGCGGGACTTAGCAGGTGCTTCATTTACGGCTTGATGGATCGCTAACTAAGAACATGTGCAGCAGATGAAGCGCAAAAGAGGGAAAACAACTTTTTTCCTCATCCTCCCTCCAGGCTGTTCCTCAAATGTTTGCGATCGGCTCTGGAGCAGCAGCATGATCACACTTTCAGTAATTCAATCATGCTTTCAGAAAACATGTGCGCGCATTTTGAAACACTGCAGTCTGGTTATGGTGTGTGTGTGTGTGACAGAGAGAGTATTCGTTGAACGTGGGGATGGATGTAAGGATGATTGATGGACTGATGACGGTGGTGATAAATCTGATCCCGGTGCAGCAGAGGTTGGTTGTAGCTCACAGAAAAATGTTTGACTTTAGAAAGTTTGATGGTCACAGTCTGGTGAAAGCGTCTCTGGGAGACAAATTCCCTCCCTTCCGTCCTTTGGGTTTAAAAAACAGACAAAACTCACCAGAGGGCATGCACATGCCCGTGTGTCTGTGTGTGTCCGTGTGTGTCTGTGCTGTCCTTGTGCCCTGGTTCCCCAACGTGCCGTTAATCACCTTATCTGCCCGCTGCGCTGCATTTTTGCAGACACAGATACAAGAACATTTTTAACGGCCAACCGGCCGAAGCAGCTCCTCCATCAGAACTCCTCTGACAGACACAGAGGGAGGCGAAGGAGAGCCGAGCTAACGGGTGAAGGGAGAAGATGGAGGAAGGGAAGGCAAAAGATCAGCAGAAGCGCATGGTGACGGCGTATGGTCTGGATTATTTTAGGATATCGCTTTAAAATTAGATCTTCTTGATCGTCATCTCAGTAATAATCCTAAATACACAGGGGGTGATAAGAAATGTAAAGATTCAGCCTTATAAATAATTCAATCATACACAGGAAGTTTGGAAGTTGCCATGGTGGTCACCCCTGGACCCTCCAGGGCTTCATTACCAGCCTGTTCAATTCAGCCAGTTTGCTGAATAGTTGATTTTTGTGCTGCAGGTGGTAGATTTGTAAGGAATATTACATTCAAGGCTTCATATCTCAGTGCTGAATACGAAAAGTCTGGCAATGCAGATATCTCACAGTGCGGATGTAATTTCATTTGAATGCATTTTAATGCTAAACTGTGGCACAAATGTGGAATGTGATTGACTTGATAAACACAAGTCATTGTTTCCCGCTTATTATAAATCATATATGATTGTTAAGATAAAGCTCACTGCCAACCTGTCAAATAACGACACTTTTTAAAAACTCAGACAGCGAATGAGATTAACAGCACAAAGGTGCTTGATGCGTTTACCCTAACAGTAGTTTCCATGGAGACCAGCTTTCATATGTACACATTATGACTATCGGGAATGAGACGTTGGCAGCACCTGAGCCGGCTTCACTATTTACCTCCTCGGGAGTGAAAACGTTTGCTGTCATGTACGTTTTTTTCCTTATTTCCTTATTTCACCGACTTTGTTTCTCCTCTTGGACCAAAGAAGAGAGAGATCCGTTTCCTCTCAACTTCCTCTTATCCTCTTCTGGCTGAAATCTCAGCTGTTTTCTACTCTGAACAGCAGCATCCAAAACCACATGACTTCATAGCCAGTGGTGCAAAAGGGTGAGTAGCAGACGTTCCCAGATCAGGGGAATGTTGTGAGCAACCGCTAACCGCGCTCAGTAACCCTGACCCCGTCCTCCCCGCGACCCGAGGGACCCCAAGGTCACACAAATTGGCGTTAACATGATACACCCCAGAGTTTAAATGGTGTGAGAGCATCATTGTAACTTATTTTGTTGGCAAGTTATTTAAAGAAAGGAAAAAAAAGACACAGGAAATTAAGCGAAAAAGTTTAGTTACAGTCTCGTTAAGCTATCTGAATCTTTACATTTGCAGCCGCTTTTCTGCTTTTAAGATAACATCCACTAAAAAAAGCATTTCTAATTTCCGCATAATGTCTCACCGGCTGAAAGCCGGGGTTTAATTTCATGCAATAATTATCAGATCTCTCGTACGGCGCAATATTTGTTGCGCAAGTTATGTAAGGACAGGAAGTATTGCTGAGGCTGAATGATATCTTCATAATGCAGTCCAAGCCTCTGGGGACAGCAGCCTAAACAGAGCATGATGGTTCATTATGGGAGTAATCACCCACAGCTTTGCTCCTAAATTCACCACATGGCTGCCCACACAGAGCACACGTGTATGGGCAGACAAAAAAAGAGACATGCAAAACAAATGTGGGGGCAAGTGGGGACTCAAAAGGGGGCAGCTGCTAGGTGACTGGGCTGGGACTGGGAGGGGCTCTGGGTCTGTGCTTGGTTGCAGACCATAGACTGGAAGGTGTTGGTAGTAGGAGAGGTGCTGGGACAAAAGGGATGGAAAGGATTCCTCTTCTTCTAAAAATAAATAATAACAAACTAATAAGAGAAAAAGGGATGTGTGGCCATAAGGAGTAAGCCACGGGTCACGAGGCCGTGATGATTCGTAGAGCTCATGCAGCAGTTAAAGGGCGGCACAATCTTATCCACCGTAGAGCAGGAACAGGAAGTGACCTTTGTCATGTCAAGCTGCCAGAAGTTACCCTGTGGAGCAGCGTCATCGAGCCACGACGTAAAGTTAGTGCAATGCTGCTCAATCCCTGAAAGTGTGACCCTGTGTTTGTGAAGCCAAAGGAAGCACAACTTCAGATGAACAGTGCCTGCGGGGATTACGTGCACAGGAGAGGAGGGACACCTGCGTCCCAAATGTACACACCAACGCCAACAGTCACAACCACAGTCAGCCAACGACTGCAGGCCGTCCAGGGAGGGGAAACGGCCTTCTCAGCGTGCAGCCCCATGAAACAGACATAAAAAAAAGCGATCGTTAGCTTGTGTTGCGTAAGCTCGGCTTCTCTCCTCCCAATCTGTCTCCGACTTCTTCCACAGCTCAAACTGTTATTATGTTTGTGGTTAGCTTGCTACCTCGGGCACCTCCACATGAGCGCATTTCAGGGCAATTATACAAAACGGCCATCTCTGCCTGCGTGCCAAATCGTCAACAATTCCCCTTCGTGAGTGAGGAGGAGCAACTTGTGATGTTTAGAAAGAAAAAAGAGATGAAAATCAGCTCAATTGGTTGTGGAGAAGGTAATTCAGGATCATTTGGAAGCCACACAATGGAAACAAGCAGCCTGGTCTATTTAATGATTCCCACTGAATACTGAAATACGCAGTAAATATGGTAAATAAAAGCATGTCAGCCTGCTTGGAGGCCTTAATGTGGAGTATTGACAGTAATAATTCATATAAATCTATAAAAGAGTGTTGTCTATAAATAAAACTGAAAAACACGTCTAAACAAGTTAGCCAAATGTGCCCGTCTGAAGAGATTTTATTGCAGACAGATGAAATATTTTGCTAATATTATTTTGTAAAGCACGTACTGCTCTACATTTATCTGGATAAAAAGGATTTAAGACCATTTTCAATGAAAACTCAATAAACACACCCGTCTGTCAGTGTTAAGTGTCGCTCTTGTGGCAGTTTGGAGGCACATGTGGACCGTGAGTGTGTCTGCTGTTAAACAGGAAGTTGCCCTGAGATGCTGTGTCTTTAGAGAGTCTCTCTGCACCCGTTGGACCACTCTCCCACCCCGTCATTTCAACACAACCTGTGATCATCCTGAGACATGGCACAAGGTCTTTCCATCCGCAGCTGAGTGGGTTTTTTGTTGTTGTTTTTTTGAACGAGTAAACAACCGCCGGCAGGTTGTTCTGTCAGTAAGGTCGCTTCTTCTCGGAGCTCTTTTGAAAAACGGATCATTTGGTACAACAGTGACCAAGGTTCTCCGCCTGAGAAGAAGTTGTAGAGTTTTAAATACGGGTTCTGAGTTCAGACCATCTGCTGAAAGAGTTGGAAGCTTTAAAGTACATGTGTACCCTCTCACATCACATTTGGACTCTAGCTTGAGCCCTGGCTGATAAATAGGAATGGCGGCTAACCGCGGTAACATGCCGAAGCATTACTAAACATCTGGGAGAACGTTCAGCGGCCTCCAGCGCTGGTGAGACATCATAACCACAAATCCACATGAACGCCCATTATGGGTGTTGGTGCAAAAATGTTTGTTCAGTCTTAGTGGCCGTCATGAAGGCTCCCTCAGAGCCAGAAACCGAGACTCCCCGATGATGTCATCTAGGGAAGAAAGCCCTTCAAGTTTTCCACTGGTGGTTGGTGCTGAAAGGGTGAGAGAAGAGGGCCGAGGAGCTCTTCTGGTTCACCACGCTTTCAGCCATAATTCAATTCCCGGGACGTTCCATGCAGAATGGTCCAGTGACAACAGCAGAAGGTCGTCGGGGGGCGACTTCATTTCTGCACCAGTGGGCAAAGGTTGGCCAAAAAAAAAAAAAAAAAAAAGTACACTTGTTTCCAGTGGCTATAGTACGAGAGACTGGCTTTGTGAGCTGCAGGCAGGTTCAAGCATGACTGAGCACAGAACAGTTCGGTTCTAATCAATGCTTGAAGTCTACCGCACAGAAATCCCTGTTGAGTCCCAATGTTCCTGCGTCTTATTCATCTCTGATTGAAGGGAAACCTAAATACATGCAGCTGAGACACACACGCACGCACGCACACACAAACACAAAGAAAATTGCTAACACACGTTTTCTGGGGTTTCTGTGTCCTCGAGAGTCTGGGCTCCTGATTGCTATGCACACATGTCCCAGTTGGAGGTGGCAGAACAAATTACCATGATTTTAAATTTGTGTGTGTGTGTGTGTGTGTGTGTGTTGGGGGGGAGTGCAACCTTGACATACTGTTAATCCTTTGGAGGAGAAAGACTTAACCTGATGGCTGCGGGGCCAAAGAGCACCAGGCACAGCAGGCACATTTGTGTGTATGTAAGCGTCCGGAGACCCCAAAAAAATTTCCAAATTCCAAAAACAAACAGCCATTCTCTCACAGCCGATGGCACCAATTTTGTGTTTTTGGCAATTTTACGCCAACCTCCAGATGTAGATGCATAATGAGCCTGGAAGTGTGAATTAAACAGCAAAGAAAAGGAAAGAGGAGAGCAGACGTAACAAGAGCTTGAACAAAGTGAGAAACAATAAAAAGCAAATATGGAAAGATGAGATGGGAATGCAGGGCAGAACAGCTGAATTGCTGTTGCACGGTAGAAAAAGACACTTTGCTCAGCAAGCTCGAGCTGCCAGGGAGCATTTTAATCACAACAGCAGATCCAAATAGGAGTGGAAAGCCGGGTAGGTCAGGAGGTTGGGTCGATTTGAAGGAAAAGGTTATCACAAGAGGGGGCCGGGTGTAATCAGATCTGGTTAAGGGGGAAGAAAAAAAAAAGAAAATCACTGTTATAACAGAAAGAGGGAAAGTGAAGGGCGGAGGGACAAAGTCAGGAGGAAAATACAGGTCTGGAGAAAAAACGGAAGGCAGGAAGGGAACGACAGAGAGAGAGGAGGAAGGGAGGTAGGCTTACCATCATCTGCCTTGATCTACTGGCCCCAACAAAGCTGCCACGACAAATATGGCTGCTTACCACCTCGGCCTCTCCAGAGTTTAAGGCCCCCGTGCTCCCTAAATCAGCCAGATTCCAGGTTTGTCGTCTTTGTTAACGTCTAACATGCTTGATGGTGGAAGTCCAGGCTGCTGCCTGTCAAAGCCAGCAGAGCTGCAGGCGTCACTCTGGATGCTGCACCCTCTGACCGTGCAAAACCGCTCGGACCACTGGACCACAGCAGGGGCTCGTTTCGGAACTGTTTCCTTGAGCTCAACCATTGTGCAGAGATAAAATTACAAAATAATAAATCACTGAGGTACATTCACTAGTAAATAAACTGTCTTAAGTGAAAAACAAGGGCCCACATGATGGATTTCTCCCTACAACAAGTAAAGCCAACCTGGGAAAAGAACATTTCCAGGCCTGCGTCTGTTAGACTCATTCCTCTGGTAACTACGGAGTGTAAGTGGTGCATGTGTGTGGCTAGTTCCAAGCATCTGCTGAATGGACTCCATCAAAGCCCCAGTAGTCTACTTGGGGGCTCAGCCGAACAGAACCGCACTTTGGGGAGCAGGCAAGCGAAGCCAGGAAGGAAGGGTCGATTTTGTTATCGGCGTTTCGTTCCTGTTTGACCTTCCTATGACCTGAGCAGTCCCCCTTGTGTTATGGCAACAGCGAGCAGAGCAACAGGGTTGTGCCTTCAATTCCCAGAGCGCTGCGGGGAACTGTACAGCAACAATCCATTCTGTGATATGAAGTTGAAATAATTTCTTTTTATGTAGTTTCTGAAGGATATTTCACCTCCGCTGTCAGACCGGCGCTGCGGCCATCAAGCAACAATCGCTCACAACAGGATGCAACCTTTGCCTCTGCCCCGGGACTGTTGTCGGGGAGTAACACTCCTGAAATGATTTACTCGTGTGATCGGCGTGAAGGCCATGCTGATCCACATCACTGTAACACCGTCTGCCAGGGAAATATCCCGTCAGCTCAGGTCTGGCCCGCAGGGCCGTGTTCTTCATCACAGCTCCGGTTTTAAACCCCTCGCCTCAATTCAACAGGAAGTGGAGGATCAACTGAAAGCATTTGTCTTGCAGTGCGAAAGATTTGCAATAATTTAGTGTCAGGAATCAACGCCTGAAGTGGAATATAATGCACATAAATATTCAGATCGTGACATGGGCTTTAGCATTTAGCTATATTTGAGGGCCTTGGACGAATTCATTTTGCTTCTTGACAGAGATTTCTCCAACACTCTTGAGAGGGGAGGGGTTTCTTGTCTATAAGGGCCAAATATTGGACCTGTAAGAGTCCCGTGCACCCTTTCTTCCTGTCAAAACACCAGAATGAGTTTTTTATCCACAACGGCAGGAGCCCAGTTGCGATGCGTACTCACATGCCACGCGGACGTGTGCCTTGCGACTCTTGGTGGTTCCAGCGGAGCTCCAGGCCACGCACTGGCACCAGTAGTCCTCGGGGCCGAACAGCTCCTCCACCTGCTGTCGCGTGATTTCGATGCTGGCTTCTCTCACCACCAGACCTGCAGGAGAGCACACCGGGCCTGAGTCACGACCACCGTTTCAGACTGCGAAAAAAAAGAGCCTCGGAATGATACGAGTCACATCTTCAGGTTCGTCAGGGAGCCACGATGCTCAAAGGAGAGCAAAAGCTGAGGTCTATTTCAGCTTTAACTCCGATATGCTTTTATGTCCGCTTAAGAGGCAAAGAGCTTGAGCGGTGCTGCGAAACCATCTTAGTGAGTCAATAGAAGCAGGGGATAATCGCACAATATCTACTGCTCTTCACAATCCGAGCTCATTTCACCCAGCACATTCACTCCGGACTTAAAGTAAACTTTGTGAGATTGTTCCGTTGCACTTCTGCCACTTATCCCACTCTCTCATTTTCACTCTTCTTTGGCCTTTTGAAAGCCGCTCGGTGGCAGGAAGAAGCGCGAGCTTCGACAAGTTGTGCTAAAAATGAGGGAGAGCAGAGATGCAGATGAGAGAGAATAAATGGGCAAAACAGGGATAAGACCACCTCCCCACCCCCCCACCCCCCCACCCCGACAGCAAAGTGGTAGAAATAAAATACTGTATAAAATGAAGGAAGGAAAGGTAGTGAAAGAATAAGAGGTGGCAGTGAAATGTGAAACAGGAAAGGGGATAAAAACGGGCTGTAAGTGAAAGCATGTGGGGGAATGCTGGTAAATGCTCCGAGGAAAGATCTCGGTAGTTCATTTCAGGTTCAGCCGTGTTGCAAAGAATCATGAAGCGATCTGTATGGAGCTCCGGGAGTGTGACCTGAATCGCACCAGGGCAGGAAGGCGAAAATGTAACATCCAGCAAACACGAGCGAGGCGGACGGAGGCCATTACCGGCTCCCGTCTGAGACACAGCGAGGCTACGGAGGGGCCGCGAGGACGCGGGATCAAAACCACCAGCACAAGGCTGAAAGTTTGCGGACTGTCTGGATCACCTCCAAGAGGGACGGAAAGCCTTAAAGACAAGGGCAAATATGGTGCAGAAGACTGAGAAGACTTCTGAGCAAACAAGCAAACATGCAGGATTGTTGCGGCTTTAACGGCTTTACAGCAAAGAGCACCAGGCACAGCCAGACAGGAAGAAGCAAGAAAAAGCAAAGAAAATAGCAGCTAAACTGGCAATTATATCCAGCAGGCAACCCTGGAACGAAGGCCGGTCATTCTGTGGGCGGACAGTGGTGGTGAGCGAAAAACACAGCGTGAGCACGGTGCAGATCAATGGAACAGGATGGGTTTGAGGAGAAAAACTGTTAAATGAAGTAAAATTTGGGGCTGAACAGAGCTGTCTAAAAGAAATCGCAAATATTGAATCATTTTCCAACACTGCAACTGAATATCAAACACTCAGCGGGGGGCAATTATTGAACCGGCGGAGCGCTTCAAAGATGAGTGGACTGCTTCTTAATCATTCAGAATCAAACTCGCGCTTTTTCTTCATTAATGAGAAATGACGAAACATGTTGGAGCTGGAAGGGAAGGAAAAGAAAACTAACGTGGCTCCATTTGAAAGGACCACAGGCCGGCGGATATGGATCAGATCTGCGCTGGCATGACATCTGCATGTCACACATCCGCCGCTCGGCTTGGAAAACTAGTTGTTATTTCGTAAGAAGGAATAAAAATAAAGTTAAATGAGCTCCAGCCTGGTGTGCTAACATGAAAACATGCTAGGTTTGTAGCGAGAGGGTCTAAAACAGCTCTGGTGATGGATGATATGACCTGTGATGTAACAGAGGAGATGAGCGAGACGGAGGAATCAGAAGAAAGCAGAAAAGCAATAACAGGAGGAGCACATATAGAAAAGTGAAACCGGGGCAGGAAAGAGAGATGAGCCGCTTTCACGCGTAGAGGAAATCAATTGGCGTTATGACAGAATGTGGTCGATTTGGCCGGGGTGAAGGTTCAATCAGAAAAGACACAGCTGTCTCCTGATGCTGTCTTCCTGGCTGAGGAAGACCACCACGTCAGCGGAGGAGCCCGAGGGTCCGTCTCTGGGGACGCGCCTCAGATGTGCCCGGTGACAGGCGTTCTTGGACGCTGGCTGTTGCTGTGATGTGCTGGTTGTCAGGCGTGTGAACTCGCACCTCAAACACAGCCTCTGGGCTGCTAACTCGCTAGCTCGCTATCGTAGGTCAACAGGAAATGGTTCAATGCCGACAAGCTGAAAGCGTGCGATTCACCAACCATCACCAAAACAGAAAGATGCAGTAACAGTCGCAGAAACGGTGGCAGGCTGCAGGTCTGGAGCTGTTCCTGTCGTTTGCCATCATGGATCAATCGAATAAATGGAGGTGAAGAGAGGAGGCTGGAGATCAGCGGCCAGTTTGTTTGGTTCAGGTGCTGAGCTGAGCGTGGTTTCATCATTCTGTTAGGAGAGGACAAGCGTGCAGTTTCAGGGCCTCTGTGGCACGGCAGACCTGACGTGCACAAAACCGCCGCCGTCAGCTGGGAGGACGCGAGTGGAGAGAGGTGGATGAAAAATGAAAGACAGGAATCCAGACAAGTGGATTCTGTCACAAACGGTTTGATCTGCCGGGAAAAAGGCAGCGCACGAGCTCCAGCAGCTAGCAGAGCGCCATCCGCTGAAAGAAAGAAAAGCAAGCTGGAAATGAAGAGTTGGATTTTTAATTTCATAGTTCACATCATCAAAATGAGCACGTTTCTGTCATTAACGCAGTCATCGCAAATCTGCCCCCTTTTCTTTGTGTGTGTGTGTGTGTGTGTGATTGTAGTATTGAGCGCGTGCTCTCGTCCTGTAGCTGCAGAGCCAGTGAACCGGGACACTTCAGGACGAGAGAGAAAACTTCAAACGGCGCTCCACTCGCTGACCTCCTTTGCTAAAAGTTAACGTCTGTCACTAACTGAATTCAAACGATCTCGGCGCAGGGAGAGAAAAATAATAATAAAAAGAGCCGACGGAGATGAGATGAACAGGAGGAGGAACAATGTGAAAGACAGGTGGGCGGCAGAGAGCAGGCCTGGTGCCAGAGAGGAAGAGAAACGTTAGGAGGGAGAAGGTGGAGGAGAGATGAAGGAAAAGAAGAGAAGAAATCAATGCGAGTGAGATGGCAGCAAAGGAGAGAGAGAGAGAGAGAGAGAGAGAGAGAGAGGTCACAAATCACCTCAGCCAGTACGGAGCACGCCAATAATGTGCGTGCGTAACTATGTGTGTATGTGTGTGTGTGTGTGTGTGTGTGTGTGTGTGTGTGTGTGTGTGTGTGTGTGTGTGTGTAAGTGTAGAGTCACAGGTCAGACTAACACCTCAACACACTTTGGCTAATGGAGACAAAGTAAGTGGCCTGGCCAATGCTAGGTCATTAGCACACCTTAATGCTAATGGAGATATATCCAGGTCGAGTGTGTTGCTTCAGCAACCAATCAGATGCAATCCAGCCAATTCAGCATAGTTCCTTTGTGTGCTTTCAACAGTAGCATTAGCATAGCAGTATTTAAAAATGATGTGAATACTTTGTTGGTAACATTGATGCAGCGTGGAGTTTGACCTCTGCACTTCCTCCTCTCTGAGGAGCCGTGAGCACCGACCGGAAAATAGAGCGAGATTTATGCTTCTGTCTCAACTCTGCACGGAGCCGCTCGCTGTAGCTCAGGCACGTAGCGAACGGTCGGAGGCTTCTGGTGTGGTGCCGCCGAATGAGGAAACATGGCAAATGAGAGGACCGATCAGAGTCGTGGATGGGATTCTGACTCTCATGCGGTTCGGGTGAAAAGCTGTGTGTGTCAGTCCTTAGTCGTTTGTTCTTTTATTCTCATTCCTGATTTAAAAAAAGAAAGATTAAAAAAAACAAAACAAAACTTAAGCACTTGAGCTGACTTTCCTGTATCAAAAAAAAACCCCAAAACAATGGGAAGCCAGGAGGAGAGCTAGTGGGGGGAACAAAGAGCGGCCCAGCAGGGTTCATATCATCCTCCTGCTCGTTGTGACTCGCTGATATCGCCTGGCCTTTCCAGTCCTCTTATCCAGCATCCCTCCATCATCCCCCCACTTCTCCTCTTTCAATCCCGGCTGTTATCTCCCTCCGTTCTCCTACGTTTCACTCAGTGGAAATCGGAGAAAGGCACCAACCAGCGTGGAGCAGAGGGAAGGCGAGAAGAACAGAGCGGGCGAGACAGCCAAGGCAAAAACAAA
>BJFM01000220.1:30835-46690 GCA_016586285.1 Arothron firmamentum | reverse complement strand
ACTAAATACTGCAAACTACGCTGCAACCATTCCTAGAGCAGCTCTGAGAACCTGACCGTTATTACTGAATATCACTGCAAGACAACCAGTGCTCATTTAAAGCATTGGTTGAGTTCAGAAAGCTACATTGGCTACTAAATAATTTGGAAAAGGTAGCCTGAATGTAGACACAGCATGTTTCAAGGATGATGAAAGCTGTGTGACGAAGGCCAAACGGAGGGGACACAGGAAATGGACACATTTGTCTGCTATATATATAAGTATTTTGGTCCTCAGCATGTAGTATTGAGTGCGTGCACACACACACACACACACACACACACACACACACACACACACACACACACACACACACACACACACACACACACACACACACACACACACACACACACCTCATAGCTCCAGGGAATGCTTCGCTCTCCAGTGGGAAATATTCTCCTGATCAAGTTGAGATGAGCCAATTTAAAGTTGTGCTCACACTCACACTCAAATAAACGCTCTGCACACAAAAATAAGTGTGGCACATTTTGCTCAGCTGCTTCCCTGAGACGTAACCGGAATAAAGTGAATTAAAGGAATCACAACAACCCGGGCAGCAGCGTGCTCGTGCGGAGCCTCTGGCGTATGCAGCAGGGCCATCGCTGGATCTTCCCAGGTGTCCAAGCCGCTCCCTAATCCTCCGATCTGCGGACGGCAGCAACAGGCAGCTGAGTCCAACCCCAAGTCCAGGAAGACGCTTCTGGAACATCTTTGTCTTCCTGCCAAAGTGTGGCGCCGCCACGCGCCGCCACCTCGCCAGCAGAGCCAGGCCACAGAGCGCCAAGAGACAAGTGTGCACGTCTGGCAGCGCTCCAGAACATCACTGCGGATCCTATTAAACCGTCCCACGACATCGCAGGGTCTGGGGGGGGGGCTGTACATGACTCTACAACTTCTCCCGGTGATTAACCACAGCCACGCACGCGACAGACAGGCAAACAGGCAGGCAGACAGACAGACAGGCAGACGTACCCGAGTTCTCGTCCACCCTCTCCTCCACCGTGTGGTCCTTCTGGTGGACCCACTCGCTGTTGCACTTGAAGTAAATCTGTGTGGCGGGCGTCGCCTTGCAGTACAGGTTGGCGGGTTTGTTCTTGACAATGTAGCCTTCCTCGGGTTCAAACAGGAAGTGAGGCAACGGCTCGGGAGGATCGGAGGGGAAGGTTTCGGGGAGTTCGCTCAGACTCAGGAAATCGTCGCCGTCTCTCACTGCAGGAAAGAGGAGCAGAAATGCAGGTTAGAATCAGCGTCCGGGGCCCGTTTCTCTGGAGGCTCTGCTGGGCAGATCTCTGGCAGGTGATGCTGCGTTCGCCCCATCATTCATTAGCATCCGGTGACTGACACCAGTGAGCAGCATTGTCCCCTGAACTCAGAGCGTCATGGTCATTCCAACATCAATGATTACCGCGTCTCAATCCGGTGACCTGCACCTGCCATTTTCTTCCAATCACAAATGAAAGGAAACTTTAATAAGGGCCTGATTGTGGTGCCCATTTATGAGCTGCTGCTGCTGCTGGTCTCTAAAAAGGTGACATTAATACATTGTTGCAAACCAGAATACATTTAATATAGGTAACCAGGAGACAACGTCATCAATTCATGATTCCATTTTAAGCAGGACTGTAATTTAACTGTAATATTCGCAGTTTTGACAAACTCAAATTCTAATGTACAACACAAGACATCCTGCAACTGTGGACGTTGAGATGAAATAAGCAAAATGTTTGGTATCTCTTACAGCAGCTCGCTAGCTTAAGGGAGTCTAATGGAGTTTGGACTCTTTAGCGCCCTCCCAAAGGTCACAGTCAGCTGATGAGTTGATATCAGTCGACATTACTCTTTTACATATTAACCATCATTAGATCTGAACATGGTGACATTACACACATGAGCAGACACTTTCGGTTATTCAATACTGGCGCTGTAAACCAGTCTGTGTGCCCTCTGTGTCAGACCACTGCTCACATAAAACGCAGGTACATTGGGAATGATGGAGGGCAGCAAAAGCATCACCCCCCTGTCTCTCTTAACCTGTAATTTCCCCGCACTCCATCATGGCTGGCTTTGATTAGGACTGTGTAGACCTTTTCTGACTGTTCTTTGTGCGCCTCTCTCCGTGACTCACGACAAGAGTAACGCACCATCCCGACTCTCCTTCAAGGCTCAATCTCTATTTCTGCTTCACAAACATGAGCAAACAAAGGGAAACACAGCGCCTTTGTGCCTTTTATGCACCCGTGCACACGCACACGCACACACACACACACACACACACACACACACACACACATCCACTCTTCCATCTATTTGTGCCGTTATGGTTCTTATTTGGGCAGCCATCAGAACGCCCCGGGCTTCAAAGCTAAGAGCAGCTTGGGTAAAACAACCTAAAAAGACCTAAATAATTTGTAAAAAAAAAAAAAAAAAGAGAGAGAGAGAGAGAGACTTTGATGTGATGAAACTGACAATTTGTATAAAGTTGTATAATTAGTTCACTGAAAGGATGAAAACTGGACGCTATTTTTGCTGCCTAATTTCCTGATCTGCTGCGTGTTTTGCTCTCACTGGCGCAACGTGGCGTCGTCGTGTTCCACTTGGCCTGCCTCGCCACCGCCCGCCCGACAGTTGGAAAATATTGATTAGCACCAGAAACGTGATCTCGGGAGAAAAGGTGTGAAGAACGAGGAAAAGGCTGGGTTAGATCCTCTGACAGGGTGAATTACAGATGCTAACAGCCGCGCTCATAAACAGCCACCCGAATGTTGTCATTAATAATGGATGGCTGTAGCAGAACAACGTTCACCGATTTACAGTGTGTTGTAAATATGCAGCCGCCGGTTAAAAAAAAAAAGGGAAAAAAAAGGACAAGCCCAGTTCAGAACACCTGCAAGCTCCACATTGGTGTGTAAATCTGCCATCAGGAGTGGCCAATCATCCCAGAGTGAGCTGATGGGCGGAGAGATTGATGAGCGGATGACAAAAGGGGAAGAAAAGAAGAAGGTAAAGGAGGGGAAATGAAATGGATTCTAGTGTTCATGGTTTCAAGACCAAACTAAGAATCCCCTCGCTGGAGATGCTCAATTAACACGGCTTTGGGTCAATAAAGCTGCTTTTCAACACAAATATTACAAATACTCAATAATATCAGGTGTTTCTTGAAATCAGCGGCGCCATTTTGGATTTCTGATTGAATCTCAGAGATTATTGCTTTCCTACTCTGCTCTGGAGCTGAAATTTGTCTGAATGGATGTCAGAAAGAGCGTTGATAAAGTATGACGCGTTGGGTCGTTTATTTTCTTTAGACGGCTTCTTGTCAAGCGTGGGCAATTAGACGCCATTCATCAGCGCGGCTGTCAGGCCGTGTCGCCGTGGCCGCTGAGGTCAAAATCATGAGAATTTGTTGAGCTGCAGTGAAAAACATGCAGGACTGTGACGCTCTGGTTAAACCCTGAGCTCATAATAAGAACGCGTCTTTGATGCTGGACGCTTTCGGGCCACGTGGGAAAACTCCCGGCGCGTGCTGGTGATTTATCTGAGAACATGCAATTAGACGCATTTTGAAAAGCCCTTTGGAAGGACTGTGGAACACAGGGAAGACACATTCAGATACTCTGTTTGGTCCAGCAAGCTTTGCTGGTAGACAGGATGTAATGGTGCTATGCTACTGGTAGTGATTTTAATTGGACTCGAGGGAGGAGCAGCGTTTAACCAGCAGCGCGATGCCACTCACTCCTTTAATTTTAGGGCTTTCTGTGAGCAGGGGAAGGAAATTCACTGCAGTCTGGCTGGCTTAATGTGGACTTTGGACATGTCAGACAACACGTGCTGGTCTGAATGGAAGAGTTCTGGTTACATTAGCGTTCAAGAGCAGGTGAGCCAGAAGAGGTTGGACCAGGCACAGATGCTTCCTGAGATATCCAGCTATCCAGGCACGTGCAGGTGATTACAGTTAGTCCAGCAGGTGCTGCAGGTTGGCGCCGCCTCCTGCTGAGTCAGTCCGGCCTCAGTCCCGGGAGGTTGTCGCCATGGAACCACCAGCAATAATTAGCCAGTTAAAGTCAATCTGGTTTAAAGCCTGGGCTCCAGCAAAGTCATCAAAAAAGGGCTAAAAGTTCAGCCTTCAGAGAGATGCTCCTGGCCTCATAGAGGCTGGATCCAGGGCTCCTCTAGCTGTGCGGCGAGGTGACGGTGCTAACACCTGCGCCACTGCGCTGCAGGTGTCTGATGCCCTGCAGGTGAACGTCAGGGCTGCGGGGGGGTGGGGGTTGCGGGAGCAGAGTGGAAGGAAGCTGCATTCTCATATTCTACAGCAGGTCCCTACCTGGGCACAGACGGAGGAAACATTCACTATTTTGCTTGGCTTTTTTAAGATCGCACTGGATTCCCTTCACAGCGCCTGGACTGGTCCCACTTCTGTCTTCAAGAGAGTAGAAACTAGAAACAGATGCTGCTCTTTCATTTAGAAAAAAATCTCATCTCTGGTCTTTCAAACAAACAAGCGTCCCTGTTACTTCAAATGGTCCACACTCCTGTGAAGCTAACAGGCCTAGCACGAGATACTGCTAACAAACAGTTATAGGAACCTGGGGAGACGTTCCTTTGGTGCAAGAGGGCCTAAAGTTAGAGGAAAAGTAATATCCATGAATAGGGAGATACACAGGGAGCATTTTATGTTCTAATCCTATAGTAATAAAACTAAAAGGCGTAGCAGCAAAGTCGCATGTGCAAAAGGAAGCTTCGTTTATGAGAAAACTACTAACTGCAACAGATTTAGGCCTTTAACCAGCAGCACAGCCACTACGTCTGAGGAATTCAGTGTCAGAAAATCCCAACACAACCATATAAGGTCAAGAAAAGCGCCTCATGGCCAAGATTGCAGGTTTGTGCGTCCATGTGCAGCGTATGCGTGGGTGATGCGTATCAGTGCAGTAGCCGTGGAGATGGTGAGATCATGCGTCTTATCGGCGATTGGAAATCAGCAGCAGCTGCGAAAACATGCACACAAACAGGGGGACAACTAAGAAAACAAAAGGGGAAAGATCCCTATCTGCTGCAGACAGTGTGCATGCACACACACACACACACACACACACACACACACACACACACACAGACATACACACACGCAGATCAGTTATCTACTAAAGAGCCGCCCCTCGGTGCGTGGCTGTTGAGATTTTGGCTTTCCCCAATTCTTGGTTTCAGAAATTTCAGGGATTTTAATTTAAAGAACATTCAGACTTTTTTTTCTTAAATACTATCTTTTATTCAAACATTCCACAGGAGATTCAAGCATTCAATTTTCTTAAGTGCTTCCTCTCCCACTATTCAATTATTCATGCCTAAAACAACAGCTAACCATACTGCTGATGCTTTGTTTACTCAGTTGGGTTAAAATATTCCTTTAAGACACACTCACTGAGCAGAAAGTCTGACTACCTCTATTAAGTGCTGAAAATGTAATATTTGGAATCACGCTGCGCAAATTCTGGATCAGTTCCTGTAAATAAGCACTTAATTTCCTTTTCTTCTTTGTGAAACACAGTGTGTGGAAGCGTGGGGGCGTTCAGGCTCATTTGGAGTCAAAGCTGTCTGTTAAATAACAAGAAAAAGCATCAATTCTTCATGTGCTGCACAGATCCATATGTATAAACCCATGCATGAGAAGTTAAGGGAGGTTGTTTTTAAAAAATGTACCCATAATTCCCCAAACTGTCTCCCACCTTTGATCCAGTATTTACATTGGATTGATGTCCTGCACTAACACACACACACACAGACACACACACACACACACACACAGATTTACACAAAGAAGATGAATGCTGGTACAGTCAAACCAGGGTTACATTATCCAACATACCATACCGCCGATAACGGGGGCGCGAAGACTCGTGTAATTACTTCTTACTTTAAAGTGAGAGTGAATCTGAGGCCACCTGCAGGTTAAGACAGATATGTAACCCTAATCTTCTTTAATTTGATTGTTCAGCAAAACGATGCATCTTAATTAATGAAAAATGAATTAATTTAGTGGAAATCGCTTTATCAACGGTCCTTATTTGCTTCTTTTGGGCTTCTGTCAGATTTTAAAGTCCATTTGCTGTTCACACAGGCGCTTGCAGATATTTGTGCGCTCAGACACATTCAGAGAGGATGAGCGCGTCCATGTCATGCATATTTCATTTAGTTCCAAATTATAATTCAGGGAGCTGTCTTACCTCTGTTTATCAGGTCAGAGAAAAGTTAGAGTGCACGTTTGAGCATTTGTGTGCGTGCAAATGTGTCGATGGTCAGTCAATGTGTATACATTTTTAATCTAAGATACCATAAATGTGCACATTTATAAAGTTGCATATGTGTGTTACTCTGACTAAGCATTATTAGCTCGAGCTGGTTATTAGCTTAGCAGAAGACATGATACAGAGTGTGTGAGTGTTTAATATCTTCTAACAGCGTGCTGGAGGGGCTGCAGCGGTTACTTTATAGCGTTTGGCTGCCGAGTGCATTTGCGAGTGCATCCATGAAAGGTCAGGGGTCTTGGAGCGATTTTCAGAAGCTAGCGTCTCTTAAATAGCTGCCGTTACTTACGAGAACATTCACAGTTGGACATATATCACACGCACGCACGCACGCACGCACGCACGCACGCACGCACGCACGCACGCACGCACGCACGCACGCACGCACGCACACACACACACACACACACACACACACTGCGCTGCCGGGCATAGTCACAGTTTAATCAAGGACGAACGCACCAGCAGCTGAACAGTGGGCGTTTGCAGGTAGGCAGCGCGAGATCACTTGCTTGCTATTTTTTGTTGCCATCTTTGCCAAAGATTGCACATATCCATGCACGGATGTGTAATATGATTGTGACTGAGAGTTGGGGGGGGGGGCACAGGGGGTAAGGGGTGTCCAATTAGCCCTGAAATAGCACGTCAGCTTCTGCTGATCTCACCATCCCACGATGGTCCTCCATGCTTGGCCAACAAGTGCTCTGGCTTCGGTTACAGTTTTTCATATCGTTTATGTGAGATGCTGCCTGACCGGGGACATAAAATTCCCAGCACGTCCACAGCCGGGCCAGGCGAGGACCCGGCCCGGTCCTCACCTCCGCCACCATTTTAATGATGCCTGGGCCCTGTCACTGCTGCGAGGAATCGGATCGAACGCCATCAATCCAGGTGGCAGGAAGTTCATCTCAGGGTCTATCTGACAGCCAACCAAAAACTCGTAGTTCAGGCCGTCTCCAGAAGCGCGGGGAGAAGCGGCAGCCCACACACTTCAAACACCACCAACAAAGGCTGCAAGTTAATGCTAACGATGTCAGCTAACGCCGTCAGCTCACATGCACACGGGCTTATGCAACAAACCGGTCTCAGCTGCCGCGCAGCCTTATCTTCCAGATAGATCCTCTGCCTGGTCCCGGGGCCGGATGCGAAAAGGGAGAATTCACTTTTATTCATGTTTTACTATCACAGCTCAGCATCGCTGTTAATACAAGCAACCAGCGCAGGGCGACGCATTAGAATATCAAAACATTAGCCTGGGAACTCCTCTACTTTCACGCAGAGTGAATAATGTTGTACTGGAGGCTGATGTGTGCGTGTGTGTGTGTGTGTGTGTGTGTTTACACCTGCCACTATCATTCTCTGCAGCTCAGTGTGATTCTTTCACTCTCCTGTGAAACTGCTTTTCCTTCGCTGTGATCTGCTGATGTCTGTTCCGTTTTCTCTCCCTGGTTCTTCTTTCCTATCCGTTTTGCTCCCCTGTTGTTGAGGACTGATACAGTCCTTCCTGATATTCACCATTTCATCTTCTGTCCTTCAGACACCTCGCTGTTTCCACCTTTCTGACCGCCCAACTCCTCATTTCCTGTCCTGGCTGCTCCGCCTCTTCCTGTCAGACTGGCACTAAAGCACAGCGCTGGGCCCAGTTTTGGAGATTATCTACTGGCACCACGTGCCCGGTCAGATGAAGAACAGCTCAGAGGCTGATTTCATTGTAGGAGGTTGGCAGGGTATCCTGAGCTGAAGGTGCGAGCTGATCAGTCATTCGACTGCTCATGCCTTTCTCCATCTGGGGCTCACTGTCTCACCTCCTCTTCCTCCCTCTCTAGCCTCCCGACTCATTATCTCGCCTCAGAGCCAAACTCGCCATTCCCCCCCAACCAGGCTCTCTCTCTCTCTCTCTCTCTCTCTCTCTCTCTCTCTCTCTCTCTCTCTCTCTCTTTTGCTGGTATCTGTCTTTACTTCCCAGCCTCATTTTTCACCTTGCAGCCTGGGATTTTTCCTTCCCCCTCCCATGCTTCGCTGTCTGGCATCTTTTCACTCCACACCTCCCCTCAGCCGCTCTCATCTCGCTTCCTCTCTTCGGTTCAGATCTTCTGTTTTTCTTTTCACAATTTCCCTCGCTCTCTTCAGCCCTCCCCCTGTTCATCCCTCCCTACTTAGGTCACTATAAATAGAGCCTTAAGGGGCGATCATAATGGACTACTGCCTCTGACCTTATTACAGACACATTACTGACCACACGCCACATTACTCAAGATTTGTCTTCTTCTCTCTCTCTCTCTCTCTCTCTTCCCTCATGGGTCCCAAACAATACGACACGAGATTCACAACTTCACTCGTTTGGTGTTTTAACTCATAAACTAATACAAAGACTAAAGGAGTTAGCTCACCGCTAACACTAGGCCTTTGTTTTCACCAGAAATGCCACCATGCCAAACACTTGTGAAATGTCGGGCCATTCCTTAGACGCCATGGCCATTGTTTGTCCTTCTTTCTCTCTGATCCTCTGCTGCCAGAGTTCCTAATTAACTATTATTCTCGGGCTTGCTGGCCTCCCAAGGCCTACCCTTCGAAATGAGCCTGTGAGAACCGGAACCATGCTAACAGAGCGGGAGCACAGCGATCTGAAGAGAGCAGCGGGGTTATCCACAGTCTCATTTTTACTGAAAGCTTGTTTACACAGCGGTCTTTAATTCAGGTGTATTTGCCAGGATGACGTATGCATATTCCCGAGTTGAAGTTAATTTGACATGAATCATGGTTCAATCCAAAATTATAAAAAGACTATAAACCATTTCAATTACTAAATGATGCAATCATTTTCCTTTTTCATATTTGATTCAGAAACCACCGAAGGATTTGCCAAACAGTTGGGGAACTTTGGGGTGGGGGCGAGCTCCTGGGTCGGAACCGGGCCTATTTGGCGGAGCAACACAGTCCGGATGAACAGCAGAGCTGTCATGCTTGAGCCCAGAGCCAGACACCAGCAGAGCCCACGTCTCGTGCACACCTGTCAGCTACAGTAGCTGTCATGATTGTGTCAGCGCATCGTTGTGGCAAACCCTCAAATTCAACAGTTTCGCTTTGTAAACACCAGCAGACGTGCTTCTAATTGCACGTGCATTTTGGAACGTCACGCTGGAACATCACACGGTTACAGGAGGCAGCCACCAGGGGAGAATAAAGTGTTTCTGGTTGCATCTCGACAAAACGCTCGACAGATGAGACTGCAAACACATCATGCCGAATGCCGAATCCCCGACCCTCACCCATTTCCAATGATGGCAAACTGAAGCGCCCCCTGCTGGAGCCAAGCGACCTCCACCCTGACAGCAGTGCTAACTGGCTCTCTGTCGTTCACACTTCTGGTGTCAGCCCTTTATCACCGTTCCTTCCTGCTCTCAGGTCAGCCCTGTAGATCTTTTCGACCCTTTAAGTTTCTTTCTGGACAAAAAGTGTTGGTGAAAAACACTCCAAGAGCCTCAGGGCAGCGCAGCCTGTCTGCTGAGTGGCTGGTTTGTTGACTGGCGACTGCTAACCGGTCTAACATGGGCTGAGATGCATGCCAGCGACTCTGGGCAACAGCGGGGGCTGGGAAGCACCAGTTCAAGGCTGCAGGAGAGTTCAATCACAGGGGGAAGAAGTAGAAAACAAACAAGTGGAAAATCTTTTGTGTGTGGGGGAAACGAAGGGTTAATGAAGACCCTGAATTTGTATCCTTGAGGTCTGAAGCAACCCCACCATGAGAGCTTGATGGAGACGGTGACGGAGAAAGACGATTAAAACCTAGAGTCAGCTTGGGTCTAGAATGCTTCCCCCTGAGAAGAAAGAGAACCCTTGTTTGTGTTCAGGTGGGCGGAGGTCAGGATTCAATGATACATCAGGGTTATGAGGAAAACGCCAGCGTGGAAATCTGCTGGAGGCTGGAAGTTTAATCTCAGGTGATTCAATTTCAGGATTCATTTCCATTTCGGGCTGTTCGGAAAGCCACTTTAATTCTGTTTAACACAGAGTCACAGCGCGGTTAATTATGTATTTCCAATGCTCACATTAGCTGCTCGGACAATAGATCGCACCATCAGCGGCAGAAGACGAGGTTGGGTTCCAGTTCAGGTGGAGGGTCCACAGCACCTCATTAACTCTTACCTGACCACGTTGATTCAGCGGCGTCAGAGTGAGGAGGGACGCCCGGGATTAGCTCCCCCTGGCAAAGCGGGAGGCAGATTTTCCCTTGTTCTTTCCTCCCCATTATCTACAGTCGTAGATGCCAACACCGCGACCGACCTGTTGCTCGGCCCGAAGGCAGCCCTCCTAAAGGCCATCGCAACGTAAGACGAGCGCAGAGAAGCGAGTTGAAAGGTCAAAGGTCAAAGGTCTGAGAGCACATGCGAGTGAGTCGTTATCGTACGATGGTACGAGGCCTGATGCAGGAGCCAGATGCCCGCTGACAGGCTGGAAGCTGGCGGCTGCCCTGGGGGCTAGCAAGACTGCAGATGACTGGCCCCCGTCACGCAGAGGCGCAGGCAGCAAGGGAAACAACAAGAGGTTACTTAGTTAAACTGGGGTCACCGGGGCAAAGGTGACGAGGCTTTTAAGGCGACGTGCACGCGCGTGCATGAGTTTGTTAAGTGTGTGGGTGAGCCGTAAGGACGCGCTCCGCTATGAAAGAGGCCTTGTGCAGGTGGAGTCAGGGGTCGCGGGCGGAGGGAGGGGGAAGCTTGGCTGCCTGCTGGATGTGTTTGCCGCCCTGTCACATGGCCGGTGAACGAGTCTTAGGTGTTGGAGGCTTGCGGAAGCTCAAAGGTAATGGACTACAGCTGATCTCAGGCCGCGCCTGAGATCAGGTTTGGAGATGTGACTCACTGTTAAAGGAAAAAAAAAAGATGTTGCGTCGCGGTGAAACCTCTCTGAGGACCGAAGAGGAGCCACTAGTGTTTTTGGCCCTTTTCATGAAAAAAGACTTTGTTTGCTGTGACCCAGTCATGTTTGTAGTTCTATGAGAGGAGAGAAGCTGCTAGGTCGAATGACACCCAACATTCTGGGGGACTACAATACCCAGCTGACGTTTTATAAAGTGTTTCTTCCAGAAAAATTCAGGATTTAAATAGTTAACCGGCTTTAAAAACACTGATTTTAATCTTACAATTGTCCAAACCTTTTTGGTTTCGTGCGTCAGCAACAGAACCACTGGAGGAGAAAGAGGAAAGAAAGGGAACTAAATGTACGCCATCCTCATAGATGATCTATTGCCATGTCGGCTGTTTTCTGGGGCCACTGGGGTGTATGTGTGTGTGTTTGTGTGTGCCACTTTCCTCGCTGCATTCTATCAAAATCACTACAATAAACAATCGGGACTAAAACCTGCGGGGAGCAGTGCTGTGAAATCAGTTTTGGTGTAAGACCTGGCCCTCAGCTACAGAAAAAAACGGAAAATAAGTCGACACAATGGAAGAAAAAGTGGTGCCAAGTGAACATGGCGCACCTTTCACCAGCAGGCTCTGGTTCAGATAGTCCATGCTTGCAGATCTGAGCTTTTAACGTCATCAACAGTGATGGTAATAATAATTTAAAGGGGAGGGAGGGTGATATTGATGAATTCGACTCACTTCGTCCAGTCTCAGCTGCTAACGATGCCGCTGGGGCTTCTGGGAAGCTTTATAAATGTCCAGCTAAAGATTTCTGCTCCAGAAAGACTACATGTGGAGATGCGGAATGAAATCTGTTTCCAGTTCTGCACAATAAAAAGGATAAAAGCCAGAGGATGTAGGATGTGCATTATTCTGGAAAAGACTCCCTCCATGCAGCTCTTTCCTTCAGCCCTCCGTGGCTTTTGGCCCCTCGCCCCCCTGTTCCTTCTGCTGATTCCTCACCTCTGCTTGTGCGCAACAAAAAGCAGACACCATCAAATATAGAAGGCACGCGAGTGCACAAACACACGCATGCACGGCGAGAGGCTGTGGCTGATTCAGCATGTGGGTTTGACTGGTGTGATTAATGGTGCTCTGTGCACTCCAGTGAGCACGCCAGCCAGAGACCAGCACAAACATTATCATAACCTGAAAGACCTAATTATGGCAGCGCGCGACTGACGGGCCTGCACAGCTCTGTGTGTGTGTGTGTGTGTGTGTGTGTGTGTGTGTGTGTGTGTGTGTGTGTGTGTGTGTGTGTGTGTGTGTGTGTGTGTGTGTGTGTGTGTGTGTGTGTGTGCCAAAATGGCCCCCACTTTGCTAGTAGAATAACTATTTTAAATGACTGTTAGGGTTAAGATGAGGGTTGAGATATGTTATTTAGGTTAAGGTTAGAATTGGGTTTAAGTTAAGGGTTAGGTTTAAGGGTTAGTTGGGATGGTTAGTATAAGGGGCTGGGTAATACTTTATGTCTTTTATGCTCCACAAATATTGTGTGTGTTCCTCTGTGTGTGTGTGTGTGTGTGTGTGTGTGTGTGTGTGTGTGTGTGTGTGTGTGTGTGTGTGTGTGTGTGTGTGTGTGTGTGTGTGTGTGTGTGTGTGTAAGGACAAGATTTATGACCTTGCTATGGAGACCGCAACGATTTTTGTGATCACAATTCAGATGCAAATGACGGAACATATGGTTCAGAATTCAAGTCGATGTTAAAGCGGCCAAAAAATCCGGGCGTGACACTGGAGCCGCAGTAAAACCAGCACAGAATGTGAATCACACACACTATCTATCTATTATCTGGAGGCAATGGGTGGAGCTTCGGTGCTTTTTTGGTAAGTGGAACATTAGCCAGTTATCATGTATCATGAATTGCAATGCAGTGTGTGTGTGTGTGTGTGTGTGTGTGTGTGTGTGTGTGTGTGTGTGTGTGTGTGTGTGTGTGTGTGTGTGTGTGTGTGTGTGTGTGTGTGTGTGTGTGTGTTTCCAGTGACCGGTGACCAGTCCAGGTGGTATTTACCTGCTGGGATGGAGTCCAGCAACCACAGATCAGGAGTAACTGGAAGGAGCGGGTGTGTGTGAGCTCCTCTCCTGTTTTGTTACCTCTGAAACCATTTTTCTCTTGAATTAACCTCCAGAGCAGATGAGAAACAACTGTGACTTCCATTGTGTGAAATGTGGCATGTATAATTCATGACATGTTGTCTTCAAATGACTTAAAACAACCGGGAACATGAAAGTGTTCAAATTCATGCTCCTGTTTTAAAGGGTAAAAACAGAGCATCAACAGCGCCTCGCACCAAACAGCTATGGCAAACTCCGCCTGAACGCTGTTCTCTCTTCATCCGAAGACGAAGACTTTCCAACTTTGGGGATTCTTCCCTTTGTCACTTCTTGTTTTACTGACGTGTCCTGCAGTGCGTTTAACAAACTCCTGATGAGGGAGACGAAGCTAAATACACCGGTGGCTCTCGCAGTGGCAGATATTTTCGTGCTGTTAATAAAAGGAGTCCGCCTTGGCAACGTCTGCCACGCTTGTTCCGTGCCAATGAAGCAGCCGTCAATTTGAGCCGGAGTCTTTTGAGCTGATAAAAGCTGGCAACCTGAACAGCAACAGATCCAGTCAAAGAGGAAGCAAACTGCCAGGGAGGGACAGGACACAACGACGCACGCTGCCAAGGCTGCACAGTCAAAGTCTATTATTTAGCGCTTTATTGATTGAAAAGGCGAGGAGAAGAAAACTTGCCAGCCTGCCCAAAATGCAAAAAACCAGGGAGAAAATGAGAAAAGCTAGCTCAAACAGAAGTGAGGATGGAAAGTCTAAGGGTGAAAATAGCATTCGGTGTGATTCGAAAGTCTTTATTTAATGTCAGTTTACTTCTTTGAGTGCAGACTCAAATAAGGAACAAAGCAGGCGCTGGAATCAAAAGAGCGCGCCGATATCAGACAGAAAGGAATCAGCCCAAGGTGTAATTCCTCCCAATTGTAAATAACTCAACACAACAAACCTTGTAGAAGTCAGAGATAGGATGATGCCGCCGCCGTCAACTTAAGCGCACGGACATCAAAGGCAGTGTTTACTCAGACTCCTCCCCTGCGTGTGCACCTTGTTAGGGGTTTTAGCACGCTAACACCCTCGAGGATTTCTACATACGTTTGATGTCTGCGTGGAGATGGCAAATGAGAAGCGGTTTACCGAAGAGCAGGCAAAGAGGAAGTGTTTACTGGACAAAACATGACAAACATTAAAGACTATACTGAGCAGAGGAGAAATCCTTAACACGATTAGCACGTCTTCATCTAGGCTTAATTAAGCTGTATCTCTGCACACACACTGGTTAGGTTTTTCTAGCACCTCAAACCAGCAGTCTTCTTTAGTGGAGAAGCTGTAAACACGGATTTATAAAGATGTGTGCAAGTCTTTCCCAGCAGGATGGAGGCTATCACAGCTGCACAGAGGCTACAGCACAGAAGCAACAACCCATCAGCACAGCTTACATGTTAATAAAAATGTAAATGCTACTCTCAAAGTGATAAAAATAGCCAATATTATGACATTAGCATGACCTGCAGAGGAGGCCAAACTGGAGGTCGTATTAGAAGCTTCTGAGGATGCTTCCGTTGGGAGGAACCCTTCGTGTTGATCACTGGGCCTGTTTACACGACCATAAAAACTAGGAGCAATCGGACACTTAATAATAATAATCGGATCTGATGCGTTCATGTGCAGAAATGGGAATCCAAAACCACTGCTGTGTAGTCCTGGCTTTAGCTGTCCTCATGTGGGAGCTAATAGAGCCACACCCAGAATAGGCTACACGCTAATGCTATCCTTCATTTAAACTCCATGACTGGTGTCTTTTGTCCTCCACGAGACACCAGATAACTGCCGACAGAGTTTATGACATCAGGATGCTTAACGTGAGCCCTTTTATAATCTGATAACACAGATCACATTCGGACATTTGTGGTGGCGTAAATGGGCCCAGTTTGTGGAAAATGTGTCCATTTATCATCAGAACAAAGTCAGGCACAATGTCATGGGGTCAACTCAGGGTCCTTCGTGTGGTGGGTGTCTTATACAAGCAAACAACAAACAATTTTCCCATAATTCAGCATAAATGCGGCAAAACCAATGAGCTGACTGCTCCGGTCGGCTGACTCTGTCGATGCCGGACGGGGAAAAAAACAGGTCGTATTACTAGCGCAGTTAAGTGCGTCATAATAGACAACAGTTGCTCGGCATTATGAGGCAACTGGAACATGAGAGAGACGGCAGGAATCTCCGGGAGGGACGAGCAGAAACGGAGAGAGTCAGAAATGCGAGGGAGGGGTAAAAGACGCAGCAGAGGGGGGAAAAAAGGGGGTGATGGACCCAACAGACACCAGTCGGCTGTGAGTAATGAAAGAAAGAGTGACAGAGGAGAGAGGCGAGCGAGGCGGCAGCTGTAATTTACATACGCTAATTAAACTTGTGTTTAGGTCACTTGATCTTCATGTCAGAGCTCCCTCAGCACCTCCCACCCGTCCTCACAAAAATTCTCTCTGTCTTTCAGCAATTAGCTCTAATTCCGTTTCGTTTCCAAAAAGGAGCAGAAACTTTTAAAAAAAA
>BJFM01000218.1:219914-246460 GCA_016586285.1 Arothron firmamentum | reverse complement strand
TCTACTCTTCAACGTAGAGAGGCTGTCTGCTGCCTGGACTGATGCTGATAAGTGGTTCCACAGCAGAGGAGCTTGATAGCTGAAGGCCCTGCCTCCATATCTACATTTGGAGATTCGTGGTATTACCAGTAAACCTGAATCTAAGGAACGTAGCCTCCTAGAGGGCTGATAAGGTTTAATGAGATCAGCGGTATATGATGGTGCAAAAACATGCACAGCTTTGTAGGTTAGGAGGAGGATCTTAAATTCTACTCTAAATTTTATTGGAAGCCAATGTAGGGAGGCCAACACAGCTGAAATGTGGTCGCGCCTCTTAGTTTTATTCAGAACACGAGCTGTGGAGTTCTGAGGGACTTTTTAGGGCATTCTGACAAAAGAGTTACAGTAATCCATCTTGGAGGTAACAAAGGCATGGATGAGCTTCTCAGCAGCATCTAAGGAAAGGACAGGCCTGATTTTTGCAATGCTACAAAAGTGGAAGTAGGCAGTCCTCGAGATTTGTTTTATGTGCGTGTTAAAAGACGGGTCCTGAACAAAGCTAACACCGAGGTTCTTTACAATGATGGTAGAGGCAGGAGTTAGTCCGTTATGAAAGCCTTTATCATTAGCTAAAGATTGTTTAAGATGATTTGGACCAACTAGTAAAACCTCAGTTTTGTCTGAGTTTAATTGAAGAAAGTTGTGGGTCATCCAGGACTTAATATCTGCAACACAGTATTGCAGTGGTGTTAGCTGATTGCTTTCATCTGGCTTCATTGATGAATACAAATGGGTGTCGTCAGCATAACAGTGAAGATTTATTGACAGCTTTCTGATCACATTGCTTGGTGGGAGCATATAGATTGTGAATAGGATCGGGCCAAGGACAAAACCTTGTGGAACACCATGGCTAACCTTAGTGAGCATGGCCGAATTGTGATTTACATGTACAAAGTAATGTCTAGACTGTTTTTATGGAGATAATTATACAGCTGGCTGGTGACTACTTTCTCCAAAAATTTTTAAATGAAGATCGGGTTGGAGAAAGGCTTATAGTTTGCTATAACCCCTGGATCCAGAGTGGGGTTTTTTTTTAGCAGGGGTTTGATTACAGCAACTTGAAAAGTCTGTGAGACATAGCCTAATGTCAGGAACAAATAATAATGTCTAGTAAGGAGGTGTCAAGTAAAGGGAACACTTTCTTACGTAATCTTTTATCTCCGTAACATTGCCAAGATCAGGAGCATCCTGTCTCAGCATAATGCTAAAAAAAACATGTCCATGCCTTTGTTACTTCTAGACTGGACTGCTACAACTTATTACTGTCAGGATGTCCAAATTACTCCACTAATAACTTTCAGATGATCCAGAATGCTGCAGCCAGAGTTCTGACAGAAATCAGCAAAAGGGATAATATCTCTCTGGTTTTAGATTCTCCTATTTACATACTACAGTTGAATCCAGAAGTTGACATACATACACTATATAAAAAGGCACATAACCTTTTTTTCCCCCCTCAATGTCTCAGATTAAACTTCCCTGTTTTTGGTCAATAATAGCAGAATGGCTAATTCTAATAAGATTATCTTGAACAGCTCCTCTACTGCAAACATTAGTTTTAGGTCTCAATAAATAAGGAACAGACACCGTCTCCATGGGGTTTTGGGCAGGTGACTGCCCTAAGAGAGGCACTCAGTAGTGTGTAGCACTGCAGCTTCACCCCCTGGTCTCAGCTCTGAACTGTCAGGGTGCTGGGATGCTGATACAATTGGCCAAATTGCTAGAAATTAGAGCTGCTCCACCCAAAGTAGGGTGGATGCAGTCTCTCCTAATTAGACTAGGTTTTCCCCGGAACGTCTGCCAATTGTTAACAAAGCCCACACTGTTTGCTGAGCACCACCTCAATAACGATTTCCAAAAGTTCAACAATCACCGTCGCCAAGCTACCTCTGTTTAATGGCAGTGACCAGATGGAATTCTCTCTTCATGAAAGCTTACCTAGAGTTTGTTAAAAAAAAAAAAAAAAAAAAACCCCACCCAGCAGACTCCGACTGTATAAGACAAGAACATAAGGGTGGCGAGACATTAGTGAACAGAACAAAAGAGCCAAGAAATGCCTCAAGGCAGGACATCTGATCTTGGGCATATGACATCTGACATTCTTACAATGAAAGGAACAGGGAGACAGATAGAAGCTGGTGACCACAATTAACATAAAGGATGGAACACAGAAGAGTAGGAAAAAAACTCTGCAAAAGCTGATAATATGATCTGCCCATTTTAGTACCGGACAGTTGCTTTTCTACTGTTAAAACTACCCCTGTTAAAATCTTTAGAATTTGATTGCAAAGCAACAAATTTGGTATTGAGATTAAACAAAGCAAGTTAAATAAACTAGACCTTTTAAATGCTAAGAATTACACAGGCAACAGGCGTCACCTCATAGCCTAATCATATAGATTACTGCCTTTCAACTGTTACTGCCATCCATCCATCCATCAATCCAGCCATCCATCAATCCAGCAATCCATTAATCCAGGGGGATTTAGAACCTTCAGTCAACCTAATGTGCATGTTTTTGGACTGTGGGTGTTAAGAGACAAGTAACTTCAATTCTTAAAAGTTTAAACAGACTTCACTGACGTAGACCTCAAAGCCTGTGGTGATTTGACCTATCGCACATCATTTTAGCTACCCCACGCTGAGGGTCCTGGCGGAGAGGAGGCCAGATGTCCCCATTTATGTTGGTGACACTTCGAGGCCCGTCTTTTGGTGAGTTCAGCCACAGAAATTGTTGAAGGGACTTCATAAATGAGATGAAAAATAAATAAAGTAACTTGTTACTTAGCTCCATCTATCTTGACATTTTCAGGTATCTGGAACAAAGTCAGGTGAAGCTGACAAACATAAATGTGGTGCCTTTTGGTGTCTGGAAAAATGTAAGTGTCTGCTGTTAACATGGTAATAGTAATCTAAGGTAATTATTGAACTAGTTTAGCTCATTTTTGCGTTCTCTGGTCACTGCTAGGTTGATGAACATCTGAGATTCATGATCTTGATGGATGGCATACACCCTGAAATGGACACGTGCATCATTATTGAATACAAAGGTGGATGCTCTTCAGAGACTTTGATATTTCAGGTGGCAGTGCCACCATTAAAGCACCCATATTTGCAGGTCACATGATCCTGAATACTGTAGACTGCACCAGACCGAATGGGGGCAAGCTACCGCATGGCGTGGACCTAATGATGAGTGACTTTGCCGGAGGGGCATCTGGATTCCCAATGACATTCTACGGAGGGAAATACAGTGGCAAGTTTTTTTTCTTGTGTAGGATTTTTGCGCTTTTTTTTGTTTTGTTTTGTTGTTGTTTTTTTTATACCAACTGGCCATCAGCATGTTTCCCAAATATGAATCTGCTCCTACTCAGTGTTTCTCCCTGTTAAAGGTTTTTTTTTCTGCCACTTTTGCTTGTTTTACAGTCAGGCCCTAGGTGCCTAGAGACAATTGTGTTTGTAACAGATGCTACAGAAATGAAGTTGAGTTAGAGGAATTACACTGTGATCATAAGGCCAGAAAATTCCTTCCTTATATATCTTTTTCTTTATAATAGTTTTGTTATAATGAAAACAGGAAATGGATTGGTTTTAGTGGAACAGAGAGGATAAGGAGACTGGTTATTATGGGGCAGAGAGCATAAATGGATTGGTTATAACTGGAAAGAGAACATGTTCTTGTTATGTCCAGCATAATTTTATACTAATGTTTTCTATCTTAAAGTGTATTCTTTTGGATTTTTGATCGTTGTTGTCTTTAAGCATATCAAAAGAATCTTTAGTGTTTTTTTGAAATGCATAAATGTAGTCTGAAGATGACCTTCTAGCTACTGTCTGTACCAAGATTCATGGAAGGCTGACTTTATCAAGAACGAAAGGAAAAAGCTGCTGAATTACAAGGCTGAGCTGGTGAAGACCCTGGAGCCGAGGATCTTCTGCCCTTTTGCTGGCTACTTTGTTGAGGCTCACCCATCTGACAGGTAGAATTTGCTCATCTATCATGCATCCCTCCATCCATCCATTCATCCATCTTCTTCCGCTTATCCGGGGTCGAGTCGCGGGGGCAGCAGCCTCAGCAGGGGGGCCCAGACTTCCCTCTCCCCAGCTACTTTGTCCAGCTCCTCCGGGGGATCCCCAGGCGTTCCCAGGCCTGCCGAGAGACATAGTCTCTCCAGCGTGTCCTGGGTCCTCCCAGGGGCCTCCTACCGGTGGGACGTGCCCTGAACACCTCACCAGGGAGGCGTCCGGGAGGCATCCTGACTAGATGCCCGAGCCACCTCATCTGACTCCTCTCAACGCGGAGGAGCAGCGGCTCTACTCCGAGCTCCTCCTGGATGGCCGAGCTTCTCACCCCCTCTAAGGGAGAGCCCAGCCACCCTGCGAAGGAAGCTCATTTCGGCCGCTTGTACCCGTGATCTTGTTCTTTCGGTCATGACCCAAAGCTCATGACCATAAGTGAGGGTAGGAACGGAGATCAACCGGTAAATCGAGAGCTTCATCTTTTGACTCGGCTCTCTCTTCCCTCTCTCCTCCCTCGGATTGGTGCATAGTCTGCATTACTGCAGACGTCGCACCGATCCGTCTGTCGACCTCCCATTCCATTTTTCCCCCACTCGTGAACAAGACCCCGAGGTACTTGAACTCCTCCACTTGGGGCACGATCTCCTCCCCGACCCGGAGAAGGCACTCCACCTTTTTCCGGAGAACCGTGGCCTCAGATTTGGAGGTGCTGATTCTCATTCCGGCCGCTTCACACTCAGCTGCGAACTGATCCAGCGAGAGCTGGAGGTCACGCACTGATGAAGCCAACAGGACCACATCATCTGCAAAGCGCAGAAACCCGAAGTCAAACAACAGAACAGCATTTGGGTTCAGATCAGGTGGGGCAATCCCTCCCAATCACGGCCCTCCAGGTCTCACTGTCGCTACCAATGTGGGCATTGAAGTCACCCAGGAGGACAAGGGAACACCAAGAAGGAGCGCTCTCCAGCACTCCCTCTAAAGACTCCAAAAATGGTGGCTCTGCTGAGCTGCAGTTTGGGCCATAGGCACAAACAACAGTCAGGATCCGTCCCCCCACCCGAAGGCAGAGGGAGGCTACCCTCTCGTTCACCGGGGTAAACTCCAATGTACAGGCACTGAGCTGGGGGGCAACAAGAATTGCCACCCCTGCCCGTTGCCTCTCACCATCGGCAACTCCAGAGTAGATGAGAGTCCAACCCCTCTCGAGAAGGCTGGTTCCAGAGCCCCCGCTATGCGTCGAGGTGAGGCCGACTATATCTAGTCGGAACTTCTCAACCTCTCGCACCAGCTCAGGCTCCTTCCCCATCAGAGAGGTGACGTTCCACGTCCCTAGAGCCAGCTTCTTCAGCCAGGGATCGGACTACCAAGATCCCTGCCTTCGGCTGCCCCCCAACACACAATGCACCCGACCCCTTTGGCCCCTCCTGCAGCTTTGTCTGGTCCCTCACCCAGGACCTGTTTGCCATGGGTGGCCCTACCAGGGGCATGAAGCCCCATGATCATTGGGATGGGCAAACCCCTCCCCGAGAAGGTGGTGGACCAGGGGGAAACGCATCCCTCTTATGCATTTATTTCTATTCCTCATGTATCACCTTCCCTCCGCAGATATATCAGAGACACCAACATTAAAAACAGTGCCGAGGACCTCAACGCACTCATCAATAAACTCAGACCAGACACTGTTACGTGGACACCTCGACCAGGCTCCGTTCTGGACCTTGGCCTTGCTCTAAGAGATCCCACTAACAGGTTGACGCCTCAAAACACTGTCTGTATGCCCCCCCCCCCCATTAATGAACAGATAAACAAACACACACAGTGATGGAAACTGGTTAAAAAGGCACTAATATAATTACTTATTCCTGGTTTATAAACTGCATTCCTGATATATAAAACACAGAGAATCACAGCCTGACCAAGGACCTCAACTTTTCTAGACATGGGAGAGGTTCCCCAGCCTTGGTTATATCTGAAGGTTTGATTCTCACCCACATTGGATATTGATGTACGTTGCACACTTGTTTCATAGAAGAGGGCTAGTGGTGTGCCTACATGTGTGCATACAGGTGAAGTGCAAAGACTAGTTCTGCATAAGACAAGCACAGTAGATGGGATCAGACAACAGAACCTATACACTTGAGCCAAATTATTTGCACATGTGACAAAACAGCACTGCAGTCACAATTTGCTTGAGTCAATTATTCATGCCCCCGTCAATGACAAGGAATTTCTGTGTTAGCAGAACTACCAGGCAGTATTGCAATCATTAGTGGTCTGTAAATTTTAAATGGAAGTCCTAATTTTATGAATATTTCCTCCACCACATTACTAAACATAGTGAGGCTATCATCGCTCCTCTAACCAGCGTGCAAATGTACAAGGACAGCTGGGAGTTCCACTTGTATTTGGATGAGCTGAGCAGCGCCATCAGCTCTGAGATATTTAGACACCAGGACTGGATCCAGTTTTATTACACCTGGGCAGGCTTTCAAAACTACAACCTTGTAGTGCGGGTAAATATGCTCTTTTAGCAACATCCCTCTTTTGTCTGTGGCCCGGTCATAGTGTTTCCCTTCCTGGCCTGTGTTGAATGAGAACATACCTCTGCCCTTTTATTTTTCTCTCTAGAATTACAGCATGGTTTCCCTTTGCTGGACCTTTCCTGCCAGTCTTCTGTTAAGGAGTGGAAAGAAAATCGCAAAAGGCACTTGATAAGCATGAACGAGTTTCCATGGTTGAAAAACCACTCTGACAATGACTGAAGCAGAATTTTTTTTATCATGCAAATCTGGGTTAATAAATAATAGAGATATCGAAAATATGAAATGCATAGTTGAGGTTTTGTCTATTAGCTTTTCTTTCCTTTTCCTTTCTGCTTTTAACTACCACCCGCAGCTGGTCTCTCTCCCCCCCCCCTAAAAAAAAAAAAAGTTTTACTCTACCAGCAGAAGCAAACTTACTGAGGCAGTTTACATTTTGCTTTCGAGGTGATTGAGACAGACGACAGTTTTGAACCTCTGAGCGATGGCTGGGACTACTTGGTGGACTTTCTGGATCTGTCATTTCCCACCAAGAGGCCCGAAAGAGAGCATTCCTACCTCGAGGTGAGACGCTCACCATGCTAGCTGAAGGCAACACTGGGGTCGAAATGGTCGAGAGTAAATCGGCCCCAGCTGAGGAATTCAGAAAACAGGACACATTCTGAAAAAAACACAGAAAGATGATGAGGGTTGTGGTTTTAAATGCGTCATCCCAAAATCTTTTGAACATATAAGATTCATTGCAAGTAAAAGATTTTTTTTTGTTCATGACACAAAGGTCAAATGGCAGAAAGTTTCCTTTTATGATTGCGACCGAGAGAACAACTTACTTCAATTTATTTTCTGTGTAAATATTACATTCCTCGATATCAAAAGTCATTTGTGAAAAAAATGCACTTTTAAGTCTTTTTGGCTCTCTGATCATGACTACCAGAGAAAGAAACAGCAAGTAGGCATACTGGCTTGTTTACTAAGTGAGGACTTTGTGTCCTGATTCTGACATCTGTATGAGTCTTAGAGGACATTGTGTTCCATTTGTGTTTCCTTCTCAAGCTGAAGAATAGGATTAGCGTGATGAGGTACGTGGTGTTGCACGGCCGCCTCTGGGATGACCTGTACATCGGTTTTCAGAATCGCATCAGCCGAGACCCAGACATCTATCACCACAGGTACAGGCACCGACCACTTTTCCGACTTTCCCTGCATCCATCTGCCGTAAATCTGCTTTTAATATCAGATGATTTTTACCTCAAACGTGGAAACATGCGTAAAACTGCACAACAGAAGTACAATGCTAGAAGAATTTTTTTAATCAGTATGCCATGCCAACAAGACGAATCCTCTTTCCACTCATTTATAATGATAAATAAGATATGTTAAATCTACGATTGGGATTCTACTCGATGGATTTACCCTTCCATTAGATACAGATAGATGTAAGCGACCAGTCATGAAAATTCTTTTATAACCTCCTGTCCTGACTTTTTCTAGGTTCTGGAATCACTTCCAGACAGAGCTACCGGTTACAAGACCGGACTGGGACCAGTTTCTGCAGCTGCAAGCCACCACCAATGAGGGCAACACACCAGAAGAGGGGGAGTAGAGCCCCAGTATTATCTCATGAATGTCAAAAAAAGGTCTTTGGTATAAACTGTATCAGATAAAAGTTCACCTATTTTAAAGAGACCCCCTTCCGCCACTACAAAGAATGTCTCCCCCTCCATAGCAGAGATTGACAGTTGGATTGCCGGATCCAGCAAAAACGCGCTACCATGGCCAGCAACTGTCTGAAGCTGAATGTTGCCTGTCCAGAAGAAAATGATCAACCTCTTCGTTGGTCATTTTCTTCTCCGCTTTCAGTCGTCGCTGTCTTCCAAAAGCATCTCCTGTACGGATCCTCTCCTGTACGGATCTGACTTTGTCACGATGTATTTGGAAATCCTAACAAGGCCTTTTTGAGTTTAGTAGCGTCAGATGGTCGCAGCTGAAGCTCAGTGGTAACTGGCAACCCAGATGTGAAAATGCTACTGACTCCGTTATTAGAAGACAAGAAGTTGTGGGTAAAAAATTACAAAAACCAACATTTTGTACTTGCTAACATTTCGCTTTTGAAATGGCAATATTCTGATTACTGTTGTCAGTGATATAAGTATTTGAAATTAACACTATTTCCTAATGTCCATTGACATATTAGGGCCATTTTAAGATCACTTTAAATACATTTCTAACATACTACTCCTTAAAAATGGGGCTGTCTTGACCAATACCTGATGGCAAATGAATCAAGTTGACTTAATAAATATATTGTAACCGCATGCATACATCAAAATATGCAAATACCGTGTCATTAACACAGTCCATGCTTGGGAAATGACTGATAGCAGCAATGTAACCACATAAACATACAAATCCTATTCTTTTTTTTATTGTGCAAATATTATTCAGATGTTTTATTGTTGTTGTATGATTGACAGCTTGGCTGGAGGGTCCATTAACACCAGGAAATCCGGGACCTGGCGTACCCATGGTCATACTAACAGCCATGGTATGAGCGCTTTCACGCTGCACTGAATGAGAAATTTGCTCTATTGCTGTTAATCTGCCCGATGCAAAATGTGTTTTTCCTTGTTGCTCTGAAGCCATTAAAGCTGCACAAGATTGAAAGTTATTTTATGAAGTTGATCTCTGCTTCCTGTACTTACTGTTTCTGGTTTTTTTTCCCACCAAAAGGCGGAAAAAAGGAGAATCGTTCAATTTAAAAGGGGAGGGATTTTATGCAAGATACTGTTCTCAGTATGTTTTGAGAACTCGAAATCATCAGTCTCATTTCATCTTTACCCTGATATAAACCCTAACCCTTGGTCCAGCCAAACTATCCTAATTTTGGTAATAAATACATATTTTGGCCCTCACTGTAGATTGTACACACACACACACACACACACACACACACAAATCTTATTACTAAAATGTGAAAGAGGACTGCTGGATGGTATATTCTTCTGATTCTCTGATTATGCTTGAGAGTTGCTCGGCCTGGAGTGAGAGCTCTTTTATGGTGAGGGAGTGTTCTTTCACAATCTTGCGGGAAGGAAAGACATCGAAACCACCAACTGAAGGAAAGCAGACATGGTTGCACTGTTAGATTCTCAAAAACAGAAGGCTGTTTTCCGCTGATAGCCAACGGCTGATCGCCTGCTTGCCGAATCACGATGCTAATGCAGTGCTTCTGCAGAGAGAACCTGATTATTTTATGTCTGAGGTCAGTGCATCTTGCTGCATCACTTGCAGAGAATGTTCCAGTAGATTGTTGGCTAATGATGTGGTTTCTTTCCCTGAGATTTGTTTTACCGTTGAAAAAGTTGAGAAAGGTTTGGTGTTGTACAATCCTTAGGTAACAGAACCTAGTACACACTTCTCATTCCTGTCTGATGTGTAATTTCCTTTTCTCTGTGATGAGTTTCCAGCCATCAGTCTGCACCTTGAGGCCAAGAAGCAAGCATGACGAGCGCAGCGAGGACGTTCCTGTGGGCCTGTGTCATCACCAAGTCCATCGTTTCCCCTGTCACACTACCCGAAATCTCCGACGAGGGGTTCATAGACGAGTGCGTGAGGGAACATAACCGGGCGCGGTCGTCCGTCGTGCCCGCTGCAAGTGACATGCTCTACATGGTAGGCTCCACGGCGGTTACCTCATCAGCAAATCTGAACCTGCAGAGGACAAAAGTTTTAGAAATAGCAAAGGTGGTTGAGGTTTCATTTGCTAACTTGCTTTGTGTTTCAACTGATCGCATCATGGGTTTCTTTGTGATGTTTAGATCGTTATAGTCTTAGACGATAAGCGCGCAGTTTGTCAAATTTGCAATATACTGCATGACCCCTCCTGTTTGAAACTGAATCACAAGAAGGGGGGGCGATGATTTCATCACATCAGGTTTGTTATCTGTAAGCGATACCTCCCTTTTTCTGATAAATGGACACGTTACGAGACTGAAGAGAAGTGAGGCAAGTGCAGGGAAGCAGTCACACAGTGTGCTGATGTCAGACTTGCATTCAGTTGACACCCAGCTCATCACACTGCACCCTGTCAAGGGGACGTTTGAACAAGGTTAATGATTCTCTACTGAGAGATGAGGAAGTGGTATTTAAGGATACTGTATTTATGCTATCTCTCTCTCACACCCACACACACACACACACACACACGCACGCACACACACACGCACATCCTTGTACTTCTGCTTTAATGAGGACTTTCAAAGATATAATACTGTACATTCTCCAACTCCTCACTTTAACCCTAACCACCCCAACTACTGCCTAACCCTAATCTCAACCTCAAAACACACCTTTGATGCTGACAGGACCGGCCAAAATGCTCTCACTTGCCAAAAATGTCCTCAATACATTGCATGTGCAATAACACATTTTATTTTTTCCTTTTAAGACAACATTATACAGCAGAAATGCCTCACACTCCCTCTGCTTCCTCAGACATGGGACAAGGATTTAGCCATGACTGCAAGGCAGTGGGCCAGGAAGTGCACGTTTGAACACAACCCCGATCTGAAACGCAACGGACGCATGCGCCCCAAGTTCTCATCCGTGGGTGAGAACATATGGACGGGCTACCCACCAACGCTGTTCAACGCGGCGCAAGCCATTCAAAACTGGGTGAATGAGAACCGGGACTATGACTACAACAGCAATGCCTGCGACAATGTCTGCGGCCACTACAAACAGGTCCGTGCAGAAACGCCGTGTTTCTTATGTTCTCTGCATCATTAATGGAGCAGCGAGTAAACACACGCCATTCAAGCAAAACCTTGAGTTGTGTTTCTGTCTTCCTCCAGGTTGTCTGGGCACAGACCAGCAAAGTTGGCTGTGCTGCCCACTCATGCCCGCATGGAGTTCAAGCCACTACCTTTGCCGATAAAGCAGGCGCCATTTTTGTGTGCAACTACGCTTCAGCGTGAGAAAAACCTCCAAGCTTTGCATTCTTTGGTTTAGTGAAAAGTACCAGAATGATGAGATGACACTCACTTTGTAGCTATTTTGTAGCACACAGAAGCACACACAAGAACAGACTGACCCAATGACAACACATCAATTGTCATTAACCTTTAAAAAAAAAAAAAAATGTTTTTAGGGGGAATGTAAATGGAGGACGACCATATAGGTCTGAAGGAAAGTCCTGTTCTGGATGTGAGGGCGCCTGCGTGGAGAAACTCTGCCGTACGTGTAGATTCTGAAGTTGAAATTCAACTTATTTTCATTCAGCTAATCCTCTTTTGTGTTACTACATTTTTAAAAACTCTTGGTGAAGAGACTTTACACAGATGTGAAGATTGAGCTAAAATGTTTAAGCTGTTCTTCGACAAAGGGAAAAAGTCTAACAGTGCATCATAATTTCATTGCAGAGGGTCCGGAAAAAGTTTCACTGCAAAGTAAGTCATGCTGCTTTATTCAAAGACTAAAATAAGTCCATACAAAATATGTCATGTAAGCAACCTTGTGGGCAATTCTGTGATATTTAAATTGCATGCATTGATGTGATAGAGTTGGCTTTGACCAAGGCAACATATGTGAGTGTTCTCATGTCTACCTGGGGGCCTGATGCTTAGAAATTGCATCCTCCATCAGCGTCCACTTGCAATTCTGTTGCTAACATCCTTCAAATAATGTATGGTTACATTATATACATTATTAATGTGCTGTGTCTCACTTTATGCCACACTGGAAAATCAGTTCTGCAAAGAGCAGAATCGCCCTCACCAGCAATACAGAACTACAGTTTGAGGTTTGGCGCCACCTGCTGGCCATTTGTCATGATACCATACTGAGGGGAACCGTTGCACCAGAGGATCTCGATCTTGATATTAGTTCATCCAACACATAATAAATAACAAGAAGCAATGCTGCTACAACAAAGGTAAAAGTCTAACAGTTGATGATAATTTCATTGCAGAGGGTCCGGAAAAGGTTTCACTGCAAAGTAAGTCACGCTGCTTTATTAAAAGACTAAAATAAGTTCAGTCCATACAAAATATGTCATGTGAGCAACCTTGTGGGCAATTCTGTGATATTTAAATTGCATGCATTGATGTGCTAGAGTTGGCTTTGACCAAGGCAACATATGTGAGTGTTCTCATGTCTACCTGGGGCCCTGATGCTTAGAAATTGCATCCTCCATCAGCGTCCACTTGCAATTCTGTTGCTAACATCCTTCAAATAATGTATGGTTACATTATATACATTATTAATGTGCTGTGTCTCACTTTATGCCACACTGGAAAATCAGTTCTGCAAAGAGCAGAATCGCCCTCACCAGCAATACAGAACTACAGTTTGAGGTTTGGCGCCAGAGAATCTCGATCTTGATATTAGTTCATCAAACACATAATAAATAACAAGAGGCAATGCTGCTTCAGTGTTTTTAAGATTTTGGGTGGATTTTTAATGCGATAAATATAGTTGGATCTTGTGAAAATTATTTTAAGGCTTTCTTCAAATGACAATGTAAAAAAAAAAAAAGAAAAAAAACCTGTTTTCCAATGTTGCTAAATCATATGTAAACCAGCGCAACTTTGTGTTTCCAGGCTCTGATGTGGACACAAACTGGGTTCTTCAAAACCGCACTGATTTTAACTATGGAATAATTCTGATCATCCGGCCCCTCGGACTCATCGCCACCTTGGCCACAGCGTATGGACTGCATCACTTTTACCCCAACATCTTCTGCTATGAATAGACCAATTTTATCTGAGCAGACATATTTACTCAGTTTATGATCTGAAACACGATTCTGAACAACTGTCTTTTTTTTAATCTTTAATTTGTAGTAGAGTTCTCAAACCTGAACACATTGCTCAGAAAAATGGTCCTCCCTAACCAGGTAATTTAAGCGGATGCCCACATATTCATATTTAATCTGGACAACACACAAAAATTAGCTACTGTGGGTCAAATTCACTCTATATAGGAGAATTTAAGGGACTTCTATGTTAAATTACAGAATGGAAATACAAAACATATCTTCCATTTTATTTGATCTGCCTCCACCTGAAAACAAAGCAGTCATTTAATAAGAAAAAAAACATAAATAATGACCATAACATGTATGTAAATGGTAGAAAACCCATGACAGAAAAGGTGGTGGTTGGTTCCCCTGGAGAGAAGAGTCTAAATACAGAAGCAGACATCTTCACAAAAAAGGCTACGATCATTTTCCTCGTCTGGATTCTTACAGAGTTCTTCCTCTGTCTGGCACTAGTTCAGTCTCTTCAAAGCAGGGGACAGGTTGGGGTTAGCCTTTGTTTTTTGTTTTGCTCTTCTTGTTGGTGCCTCTGCTGCTGCTGAGAGGTGCTGCGCTCGCCGGTGGGGCTCCCAGTTTCTTGGTTTTCGCTTTCTTCACTTTCATCTTAATGGCGTCGATGTCCAGCTTGCTTTCTATCGGACCTGCGACAAAAAAGAGATGCATGGGAGCCTTTTCCGGCACAGTGTCGCGACGTCGTTTCTCTCTCTCAACATTACCTTCATTGGATTTCTTCATTAGAGGCTTCTCTTTAGGTGGAATGAAGTGTTTGTTTCGCTCTTCCTTTTTCTTGCTCAGCACCTCTGCTTGCTTCACCTAATTAAAAGCAAACATCTCGAAATATGAGATAAGATCCCCTTCAATTTGCATAACAGTTTGTTGCAATTGGAGTGTGTAAATTGTTTTTAGAATCTACCACAACAGCCTTACCAACAAGTGCCAAGATGCTATAAAATCAAATTATTTCCCTGAAATATGTGACTGGTTATTTCCTGGAGTCTTAATGATCTGTTGCTTCTCATGCTGAAGACGTGATGAGGAAGAGGCGTTCATTACACACCTTGATCGCTTCCATTTTCTTCCTCCTTTTCACACTTTCACGCAAGAAGAACTCTCCTGTGGCCAGCTCCTGGTCCACCTACAGAGAAGATCAAGAATTACGTCACCAAAACACACATACAGATCCAATGCGGAACAATGGCATCATTGACCACCACAATATTAGGAAATACTGTATATAGATCTAATGGATAAATTGAAAATAAATGAGTTGGTTTGCAGAAATATGGAATGGGGTTCTTCCCAGCATGCCTTGCTCTCTGGTTGTGATGGAGGGAACGGTGTGTACTCCTTCTTCACGGCCTTCTTCTTCGGCTCCCGCCGCTTGGCCAGGTTTTTGTGGCGGAACCTGGGCAGGAAACGCTCCCAGCTCTGCGACCGCAGCTCAGGGTCTTTGGCCAGCTCCCGTTTGATCATTAGTGTCTGTGAGGGGAAAAAAAAAAAAAAGAGTATGATAATAAACTTTATTTCAGGCTTTGGCTTTATGTCTCCTCCTCCTTTTATGCCCTCAGCTCCAGGTTGTGCAACATCTGCATACACACCCAGAGAGGTTGAATCTCTGTCACGAGGTCAAGAACAAGGATGGAAAACATCTTCATGGGGCACGAATTTGAACATTTTAGCGCCATCGTTACTTTTTCTCAGCAGTTACCTTTATATTATAGATGGGATGGATGTTCTTCATCGTGTCCATCACGACTTTGCGTACCTACGGGAGAGAGAAGGGCTGGTGATATCATATTTAACTCATACAGCAAGGTGGGAATATTTCAAAGTCAGATCTTTATTTGGGAGGCAAAGTTGGCTACGTTTCTAAAAGAAGAGACACAAGAGAAAGTAATGCTTTTTTAAAAAAAAGAAAACATTAAGGTGCGTTACCACATAAAATAATATTGTGTTTACAATTTTTTCTGCCTGAGCCAAGAAACAAAAACAGAAATGTTACTTTCATGATTCCCCAAAGAGACCATTAGATAATAATATCATAATGCGATGGTTTATTATTCGTATCCAAGAGCGAACATTGACATAACTCATAATAGGATCGAAGATAAAAACTCAACAATAACTCAGAATAATGTAAAAATTAACAAACCAAATGCTCAACAGCTTGACAGTCAAAAACTGTATGCTTCCCAAACTGGCAGCACTGGTTACTGGGGTTACCTAGGGTAAATAGCCTACCCAATGCACCCCCCCTTGTAATCGCTGCCAATAAAGCTCTTTCTGTTGTGAGGTTCTCACCTCTTTCAGGCCACCGAAGGGCCCCAAAGCTGACACAGTGTTTCCCTGCACCATCACATAGCAGTTGGTCAGCAACTCCAAAGCCTGAAAAACACAACAAAAACTCAGAATTTCAAAAGTATTTCCAAAAAATATGAACAAACGGGTCATAAAGATACCATGTAAAAGAAACTTGGTCTTAATAAGAAGCAACACCGCCACCTAGTGATATCTACCGAAATGTTAAAGTAAGAACTAGTGCCCAATTTCCACTGAAAACGTGCACGCTGCACAGCACCATGGATCTGGAGCAACCAACAGCATATACCCTCACAAGTGGATGCGTTTCTGAGGCGCCGAGGAGCTAAGTCTTCAAACCACGCGAGAACTATTACTCCCGTGAGATCATGCAATTCAACTCATCCACATTAAAGCAGTGCGGATGGTGCCGGGTCAAATTAAACACACACACACACACACACACACACACACACACACACACACACACACACACACACACACACACTGTTGACACTGCTTTGAAGTGTAATCATGAAAATGAGCTCACTCCAGATGTTCATCAGCTCTGCTGGATGAAAAATGTTGCTGCAGAACTCACTTTTAGGGTTGAGCCCTTGGGTCCAATCAGTCTCTGTCTTCTCTTAACGAACCGCTCCCTGTTCCTGACCAGCGTCCCAATTTTGATGATGTCACATGCAATGTCATCCTGTAATATCCGCACCGCCTGACCAAGAAAAATGAAAAAATGAACAAAACAGCTTTGAAGAGATCCTATTAACACCCTAAATACAATAAACTGAATTGTTTGCATCTACATCATCATCATCATCATCACAATTTTCAGTAGAAACCAGGAGACGTGCTGTGTAAACAGAGCGATAATCACCTGTTCAAATGGGACGCTGCGGGCCAGCAGTTTGACGAGATCTCTGGCTCTGATGATGGCATAAGGGTCAAATGTTTTCCTTGTCGTGCAAACAGTCATGCTGCCTTCGATCAGGTCCAGAGAAGCTTTGATGTGCTGACAGGTTTGATATCCCGTGTTAGACACAAGCATATCCCATTCGAATGTGAACTTTAGTAATCCGTCAATCTGAATGGACTTACTCCATCTGCTAAAGCTTTCTCCACCAGCGGCCAGCATTCTTTCAGATATGCTTCTCTGTATTTGGGGAAGAGGGTAGCAAAGCTGCTCTCTTCCAGCAGACCATGAGGGTTGTCCTGTCTGGCGAAAGAAGGCTCTTTCCATCCATCAGGGACAGTCAGCAATTCCGACTCATCAACTTCAAGAAGAGAGATTTCACAACAACGTCAATGGGACAATATCGTACATAGCAAACCTAAATGAGCCTTTTACGTTCAACAAACAGCTGACATTAAAGGAACACAGCATACGTCAATGTTTTATAGTTCACAACACTAATTTATAAAGACAAAGTCAACGCATCTCATTCACCTGGTGTAACACAGTCACATGCTAAAGCCATTTAGCACGCAGCGTGCAGCTTGACATGTAAACAAGCCAATTAACCGATAAAACTCACGTTTGCGGCACAGTCAACTGATCAGCACTATAAAACTTATAGCGTTATTTATGCATTGTCAACAACTGACCTTCATTTATAGTCTTTTTCGCTTTCTTGGCCGTTTGCGCCTCTGCCACACCACCTCCCGTCGTGGAGGACGCCATTGCTGCTTTAAAAACAAGAGGAAATCACGTGACCCCGGATATCCGGGTGTTTGAGCGCAATACTGCCCCCATCGTCTGTACATCTGCATGTATGCATGTATGTATGCATGTACGTGTCTGCATAAGGGATAAGCATTAGTTAACACCTTTACGACGCACACGCGGGAAAGGTAATTAACGTCGCCTTACTGAAATACGAAATTACAATTTCAGAAAAATATGAAACATTCTGCGTGGTCAACGCTCAGCAGCAACAGCTTATTTCCAGACGGGTCTTCCACAGTGGTATTGTTGCACTCGCTCCCTGCAGTCTGATGTTGCATACTGAGGTAGGTTCAAAAAAAGCAGATGGAGACCGGAGTCAGCGCACAGACGATACTCAGACGCCAACGATACCTTTGGAAAAAAAAAAAAAAAAAGAGTGGAAGACTGGGTATTTGCCTACGATGTCCACAAGAGGGCAGTGCAGCACAGCATAGATTCTCAATACGCGACAGGCGTGACAGCGGGAGTACATCTATCAGTGAGGGTAATTGTCTCCTATTCTTGTTTTAAACTCTCCCTTTTTGTCTATGAATTAGCCTAATGTTTGCCTCACGTATTTCCAAAGCTCATAAAATGTTCGATACTTAAAAGGTTTGTCACTAAAATGAAAATAAGCATCTTTTTTTCAGTACTGAGGTCTCATTCACAGGTTTCTGGATGGTTTCAATAGACATGGAAATAAAGTGAAAGGCTTCCTACTTTCGGCTTATCGAGTACTTTTTAAACTTACACTTACTAACAGTCTTTTTGCCACTGAACACAAATTTGATAACACTGAAGGCAGCTTAGAGCTGCCTTTGGGAGTGTATGCAGGATTGCTGAATCTTCCCCTATTTTTTTTTTATTATTTCTAGTGTGACAAAAAGCAGCTGAGAAACGACTGTCATTTCCTCCCTTTTAATTACCTCTGCCAAGGGACCTCCTTTTAATCAATGTACTAAACTGGCACTATGCAATTAAATTTGTAACATATCTAATTCATGCCATATGTTGTTTTTTTTCCTCAATAATGTAAACTTGAAAATAGGATTTAAATCATACGCTGAATTGAAAACTGTTTAAAAAGAACTAAAAACTCCAGAATCGCCATGTATACATCAATTTTGCAGACACTGGCTCTGTCTGTACACAGTAAGACTGCAACGGTACTATTGCCATTAAAATTGCAAGGGTGTAATACAGTACATTTGAGTCTGATTTTTTTTCCTTCTGAATTTTCTTTATTGGTAAAACACTTTAAGGCGTAGACGCTCATAATAAGTCATGATTGCTTTGGTTGCACTCACTGAGAGAACAGTTACAATTAAAAATCCTATCAGTCCAGCGACGGTGAAGATCATCTTCATGTGTTCCGTCCCTGTAGCCAAACGGGGCAAAACATTATGTCCAGTAACATGCACACTCTTCACAAGCCATAACAAATGACAAGTTAAATATCAACTTTAACAATAAACCATGAGTAATTTTCCATTTTATTAAATAAAATCTAACCAAAACAGATGACAAGCCTCCAAGTCTGGAATAAAGTAGGTAGCTGAAATCACGGATGGCTGGGATCACGTTTTTAAGGGCAAACTTACAAAAGGACAATGGCTGGCCTCTTGTGTTGACCAGCACAGGCCCAGCGGAAACCACAGCGGCTCGTTTCCTCCTCCTGTCCGTCTGCAGCGCTGACCTCTTAGCGCGACTCTGGCTGCTACAGTCCTGTTACAGCATCAGACTCAATCACAGGTCAGTCCTATCAAAATCCTGCAAAAGCTCAGTTTTGTAAGCTGTTAATTAATTCACCCTACATTAAACAGCATTTGAGAAGAGAAATTCCAAAAATTGAGGCCATTTTAAATTAATCAATTAATTTTCCACATTTAAAGTTGAGCCATTAAAAAAACCTCATATCCCAAATGTGCCTAAGGATATCCAGCACCTAGAAATATTTAAAGAACTCCTCGTTGACAAGGAGTCAACATTAAATCATGTGTGAAAACATCAGGTGTTCAATATTGGCCAACAGTGGAGCACATTCAGCACCACAGTTGCAAATGGTTCAGTTACACACAAGCAAGCATCACTGTACCTTCACACAGTCTTCATCAGGCCCACATATGTTGGCCAGACAGTGAATGTAGAGGGGCAGCTCCTGAGGCATGGTGAACATCTGAACAGAGAATCTGCTCATCTGTGCCAGACCATTAACAGAGAGCCAGTGGAACGTCTCGTCAATGGGACAGCTGCAAAGATTACATGAATGCCATTGCCTCATATGTCAATACATACAGATTATTACCTCAAGCTACGGTAACTTTGTTTGGAATAGAACAAAGCTCTCATCGAAATCAAAGACAAACATAAATGGTAAAAGTAATGTAAAGAAGCAAAACTGTTTAATTAAAATGATCACTGGGACTGTTATTATGCAACAAATCTGGTGGATTTCACTGACCCATCCTGAAGCAGAACACCCTGGACCGCATCATCTGGGCGTGTGCTCTCGGTGGCCCAGCAGGAATCCACCTGCAGGAGGACATCTGAGGCAAACGTGTTGTTGGTTTGCAGGGCCACCTGGAAAAACAGTGCGTCTTCACTCTCCAGCTGTATGGCGCTGCTGTATTGATGGGTGTAGGAGTCATCGGTGTACAGCGTCATGGTCAGCCCCAGCTGCTGGGACGAGGAGAACTCCACCAGGGACAAGGTGGAGAGCCTACAACCAAAGTACGGGGTTTTATGTACGACCAAGCTAAGCGCTCAAAAGACCAGAGAAAGCGTCTCACCACTCCATGCCCACGCTGATTGCGGTGTTACGAGTATAATGTCGAGGGTAGACACACTTCCAGATAATTTTTAAATCCCGCCGGCTGATGATTTTCTCCTTGCTCAAGGAGACAGACAGTACGTTCTGGAACTCAATGTGGGTTTTGTTGACCTAGGCATCAATAAAAATGCGAGACAGGGTGGTATTCAGGAAATGAAAATGTACAGCCAGTGTGAAAAGTAACTCACCTGTCTCTTAGTTCCACATTTAGATTCCTTTTGTGAAGTTCTGAAGTAATAGAATACATCCTGCTCTTGCACCTCACACTGCCCATCATTCAACTTTACGTTAACCTTTCCGCCGAGGTGAGACGTCAGGTAGGCCTTCGCTATACCACCAGCAACCACATTGTGTAGACACTGGCTGAAAAGGCCTTTTTCTGGGATAGAACGAGAGTCAATAGTTACTAGATGGATAATTCACAATTGATTTGAGGGAAAAAAGGTTTCTTTTATAAGAGATGGCCTCCAGTGAAACCAGGAACAAAGATGTTGTCAAAAGACTTTTTAGGTCTTCCAATCACTTCCATGGCTACAGATGTATAAATGTAAGCAGCAAAGCATGCAAACTGCTTCTACAAACATATTTGATCATAAATATCTCAATAAATATTTCACAGTCAACTGTTGGTGGTATTATAGTAAAGTGAAACGTGTAACAGAGACACAGTTAGGGGATGACAACTAACACGCCGCAAAATGTAATGATCTCACACTAGAAAAGGCAGTAGTTCAACATTTAGCCCTAAAGTCATGTGGTAAAACATTTTATTAGGTTTGGGAGTTTTTTGAGGTATTTAGAATATTGAACAACTTTTTGATTTCTTTATGTTTGACCATTTAAAAAAAAGTGGCAATGTGATATTCTTACCATTACAGACTGGATGCTGAGCTACAGGTGCTTGGATAACAACGCTTACATCATAATATCCATGGTGGCACACACATGTGTAGTAACCCAGAGTGTTGACGCACAGAGAGTTAGGTGGACACAAAGTGTACTTGGATGAGGCACACAGATCTGGAACTGAGAATCAAATCACAATGAGGGTGAGATAATAAAAAAAAAAGCTTCAAGAACTCAGGTTCACGACAACTCACTGTCCCAGTAAATGCCCGAGTCTATAATGTTGATGCTGCTGTCATTCAGCAGGCGGATGTATTCCAGCTGCTCCTCAGCAGGCAGCAGCAAGTGTTCCGTTCGGGACACATCAAAAGTCATGAACACGATCTTGGTTTTGTTCGGATGGTCTGCAGGCTCGACGCTGGACACCTCTACACGGACCGGCTGCTTGAAGTCTTGCAAAAGATTCTGGAGCTGCAGAACAAAGGACATGGTGCACAGGGAACAGAATTAGAAGCTCTGGGAGAAATATTTCAAGTGAAGTTTTTTAAAATGGGTTTTGATTTATGTGGCTAGGGTAATCTGACAGTGGATTTTGTGCATGTTATCTGACAAATGTTACATTTGTGATCTGGTTCATAATTTTGAAACCATTCAGGTTAATGTGATGCTGATAATTAGCTTGTTTTCACATTTGACAATGTAATTAATATATCCAAAAAATGAAAGGCAGACACCTTCATATCACCTGTTAGGAGATAATGTTAAGTTACATCAATTGATTGACATACTTTAAAAAATATCTGATAGCACATAAACTCCAGTCAAAACAGATTCTTGAGATTTATTCTCAACATAAGTGGATGTTAAACTCAGTATGAAAGCTGATGAAATCTTCCCCACCTTGTCTCTGATAATCTTCTTCATTGTCTGTCTTGGTTCTGATGCGTCTTCTTGCAGATCTTGAGGTAGTGACCAGGGCACGACAACGGTGAGACCAAATCTGGAAAAATTTAACTGCAGCTCTACAGAACCAAGAACAAAAAGAATACAACAACACATATAGCAGCCTCAAACTTAACAGAAAATGTCTGAACATTTCTGAGATTAATAGCTGCTCAGGTGTCTTTGATAACATTCAAACCAAAATTATAACTACAGTTACACTGACCTTGATTTAGAATAGGTCCAATAGCCCTTAGGAACATTGTCAGCGTTGAATTAGTTCCTTCTATACAGAGCTGGGAACGTTCTGAGGTCCACTGTCCGTCACATTGCTCCCAGACATCGAGGATGTAGCTTTTGCTGTCTTCGAGTCCTGGCAGATGCACTTTTGTATCATTCACCTGGCTCTTATGCAGGGTGGTGCCGTTCAGTAGAGAGAGCTCATACAGAAAGGCTATCCCTGGGTGCTCTCCGAGGCTGGACACCCACATGGCTGTGGAGTCATTTGAGCGATACTTGAGGTCGGACACACCATAAAGTCCTGAATATGGAAACACCAAGAGGACAACAGATATGGATATATAAACTTTAACTGAACTTACTGCGTAATTAACTCTCAACCAGGTTTCCTCAAAATTGATTTTAAATAATTTAGGCAACACTAAAATGCAAGAATTTGCTATATGGTATCACCGGTAAAGCAGATTATTGATGCTGGTGTTACATTGTGGATTAGCAAAACATTTCTAATTAAAGCAATTCCATTTAGCTAATTTAATCATAACTTAACTGCAAAAGCATCTTTAACAAACTGTACTATGAAGATGATGGTATTGAATATGACTGGAATCTGTTCGTTGGAAAAAAGACCACAATCCTTCATTGTTACAAATTTATGAGATAGTTCATGCTACTAACACCATATTTCTGTTACCTGTGTGCACTGTGACTGTCTGGACATTCATTACCACATCGTCGCCACACAGTGCCTCTAATCTGGCCTCATATTGTTGGCATGGCTGCAGCCCACCCACTGTGTAGTTGGTAAGGAAGGTTGTGCCCTGTAGCGCCCCCTCATGGTACACTCTGAACTTTGAGATGGACGATGTGTTTCTCACTTCCCAGCTCAGAGTGTAGTTGTCGGGGCCATATGATGTCTGACATAAAGCCTCAACTCTGGAGTGAACTGGGGAGCATAGAGAAATTATATTAAGCACCAAATTCTCCTTTAGTCTACTTTGAATTTCATTTTTTCATTAAATTAAAAGGTGTTCTTTGTTTTCACTTTGAAGAAAAACTACTACTGCACTAGATATGACACTGAACCTTTCAAAAGTTGTACTTACAGGAGTTTCCATCGTTATAGACCATGTTGCTGTACTGGGACTCCATTCCTTTTTCACATACAGTTTGGAGTCCAAACCTCACCCGGCTACAGGGGTGGAGGTCGGACAGGACAAAAGCCAGGCTATCTTCTGTGTGCCAGAGATGGACCTCTTCTGTCACATAGTCTGTTCCATTTAGGTAGAAGGCAGTAATGAGGAAGAGGGAATACTTGTTGTTCTCCGGTGGAGCCCAGGCCAGAGATATGGTAGTGCTGTTCCAGGACATCACTTTAAAGGCTTGTGGAATATCTGGATCTGATGGGGAAAAGAAAATAAAATTAACAGAGTTCCACCTTTAATTATAAGTGATTAATACACAGAAAGACTAGTACAAATAGTTCTCACCAGTGACTGCAGGGAGGCAGGTTAAAGACTGAGTGCCTGCAATCTCAACACAGGCCACATAGGCGCTGCAAGGCTCCAGAGCTGTGAAGCTGTAGTGGTTGTTGGTGGTTGTATCCATGTTGAGATTGGTGTAGGTGTCCAGCTGAGATTGGTAAAGGGTAGCTCTGCTGACAGTTAAGTCACCCTCTGTCCAGGACACCATCAACATGGAGGAAGAGCTGAACTGGAGCGCCACAGTAAAACGTGCCGTGTAACCTTAAAATGACATTAAACAAAGCTTCAGAAATGCTAAGACCAGCATCTATGGAAGACAATGTAATGTAATTGTCAGGCTATAAATATCCACCAAAACCATGAACAAATTATCTAGTTAAAGGTAAACACATTTATACAAGAAGCAGAAGATCTCACCAAAGGCAAGAAAGAAGTTTTCATCATGGTGGAAAAATAATGTACTGTTTTCACACGCAAAAACCTCTGAAGGACTTAAAAGTTCCTGGAAGCCCTAAAGAGAACAGAAAAGGTTAAATTAGCTAATGTAATCATCCAACAGTATATGATTTCATATTTGTACCTTAATGGCACTTAATGGTTGCTGCTCAGGTTTCTGCTCTCCTCTAACTTTAGTCAATGTTGTGCCTGAAAGGAGACATTGATTATTATTTTTTTAATCTGTACTTTGTGGCTTACTGAAAGAAAGAAAAAAGACATTAAAATAAAAGCAGTTTACCTGGCATGATTGTTAAAGTCCACGTCTGGGTAAAGCCTCCATACTGAAGGGACAGGGTGTTCTCCACATCAGGGGACACGGTCAGGGAGCTCACTTTACTGAGCTTTTGAATGGATTTTAGGGCCACGCCATTTAGCCATATGTTTGTGTTTTCTCTAAAAGAATGCGTAATAAGAAATTCTTACCCAACAAATGGTAAAAGAAATGTTTCAACCCATGGAAAAGGTGGAAAGCTTTGAGTTCATGAAGTTCAGCAACAATGGTCAGCTTTATAAAGTATAAAAGTGGATGTCAGGTCCTTTATGACTGGCCAAGATATGTAGTACTAAATGTAAATAAATACAGTTTGATTATTAGAATGAAAAGAACTTTTTTTTTTAACTGGTTATTCTGTTACACAGCTATTCTCTAATTCTAAAACATAAAGTATTTAGTTAATGGAATGTATCTCTTCAAACTATGGTGGCAACCTTTCTTTCTTCGACTTACCGATCCAGAACACCGCCTTTGCCCATCCAGCATAGTGAGAAGGAAATGTCGTCCAACGTTTCTGGAGTAAAACCACCACCAACAACAACAACAACAACAGCAGCAAAAGTTTCAATCTACAGTTTTTACATCAGTGAAGTGGAATTTCCTCCTCTGCTCACCCAACGGTAGAGGCGGGTCTGGTTGCGCTGCTATGACCTGAGGCCAGAGAACCACGAGAACTAACGACAGCTTGAAGGAGTCCCTGGAAATTTCAATGACCATTACTGTACTCAAATTTGAATCCAATCACTTCGTATACAGATTAAATGAGTTTTCTTACATCTTCTTCGTATTTCCAGCAGAATAAATCATGTTATGTTGAAACAAATCAACGACCGGCTGAGTTCGACGGACTCCTAATGACTGACAGGTGTGCTGCCTGAGCGCGAGCGACAGTTCATGACTCCGGCTGCGTCCCATTTCGTTTGAACTGCATCCTCAGCTGCTTCTCATTCCAATTATTTTCATTTCCTGGCTCCTATTCCTAGATTTTGAAAACCGTCCAATCAAGTATTCTAATACTATTACTACTACTACTACTACTACTACTACTACTACTACTACTACTACTACTACTACTAATAATAATAATAATAATAATAATAATAATAATAATAATAATAATAATTGTTGTAGTCCAGGAATATATGGAAGTAGTCCAATGTTACATATGGCTTGAGAGAAAAAAAACAGTTGCCTGTCGCTAAAGCAAGTTGAAATGGCAATTATAGTAGCTGCAGCCTATGATCAAATATAAACTGACTAATATGATAATAAATTGTTCTCAAAGGTTTATGTCCAGAGGAAAATCGTACAAAAACAATCATCTATAGTTTTTTTTTTTTTATGTTGTTGCCTAAAATATAAACCCATTTGCAGTGTCTCCAGAACCCTTTGACAGCTGTGATGTTTTGTTCTGTTGTTAAATGTATCATCAGAAGTCAGTAAGCCTCAAGTAAAAGTAGAGACTACTGTCATTTGTATTCAAACAGCACCCTAGAAAGGTCTCCATTGCCTGGACCAAATTTGCTTTAAAAGGTTTGCTATCAAAAGCTTTTAAAGTGGTTTATATAAGGGACTTTTGATCTAGCGCTACACATTGCATATCTATCTTGACTCGGAAAGCAAAAAAACAGCGGATAAAGCTTATAGATTCATTATTATGATTTATTGACTTGGTTAGTTATTTAAACTTACAATTTTGTTGTCACATGACCCATGTGACACAAGAACTGGAATGGAAGATAATGACTCATCTTATTCTTGGTGCTTGAGTGATTGGGATTACATTAGGTAAAGTCAAGACGGTGCGTCCCCTATTAGTTGTCCTGCATCACAGTGTCCATGTCCTTGCCACTTAGGGTCTACTGGACGCTGTTCAGCGTTCACACAGAGCCGCTTTTTGTCTTAGAAAACAAGCAGCCAGCTAAATTAGAGTCACAAGGATGGGCAGCCTATGGAGGGATCCAGCCCACTGCTTTTTGTGTGTGTGTGTGTGTGTGT